>RJWT010034834.1:0-13611 GCA_004365215.1 Cuniculus paca
TACCTCATAATAGATATCTCTGATTTATTCAGGTTGTTTTTAGATCCATAGGGGGAAAACATGTAAATTGTCTTAAGAACATGTGCATTTGATTGGTTACAATAGTTCACACCTGTAGTAACAGCTATTCAGAAAACTGAGACAAGAATATTGCAAGTTTACAAGTTTGAGACCAGCCTGCAAGACTTAGCAAGACTGTTTCACAATAAAAATCAAAAGGACTAGGGATACTAGAGTATCTGTGGGTATACTTTATTTAAATTTCTATATCTCTGAAGCTCACAGGTTAAATTTATAAATTATCATCTAGCAATCACATTTTATAAGTTAGTAAAGGCACTATCACTCTTCTAGGCACACAGAAAAGGTTGACTGTTCTTAATTAACATATGTAAGCACAGATGTAAATCATCCCCATACAAGCTGCTGTAAATATTTGTGGGTTTGATTTCTAATACCAAAAAGAAAAAAGAAAAAATAGAGTGAAGAGTATAACCTTGAAATATGACAATGGAATAAATGATAAAATGTTTCTGAATAGTAAGGAACATTTTAATCTCATCTAAATTGAAATTATATTTTGGGAGATAAGTGTAATTTGTAACTAAACTTCAGGATATCAGATCTAGTGAGTAAACTGGATGAGCACACACTGTAATTATTTCTCATTTTGTTCTATTCTGTTCTGGTTTGGTTCGGTTTTGTTTTGTTTTGTTTTGTTTTGAGACAGGGTCTCACTGTCTAGTTCAGACTGGCCTTGAACTCACTATGTAGCCTAGGCAGGTCTTGAACTCTTAGCAATCCCCCTGCCTCAGTCTTCCTATTGCTGTGATTACAGGCATGTGCCACCATGCCCAGCTCATAATTGTTTTTATTTGACAGAAATTTCCATGAATGTTTGATAACCTGAGGTGATCATAACATACAGTGAATGTTTACATTTAAAAATGTATTACAGTAAAACATATATTACCATTAATTTTCCTCAAAATACTCCCCCTCATTTTGAATATATTTATAACTTCATTCTTGGCAATGTGTTTCTTATTGTATTATTTTTCTTAATTTAAACATATTGCTTATGTTTTGATCACCCCTTGTATGTATACCTTTCACAATGTGTAGATTAAGTTAAACATACGTATATAGCCTCAAAAACTTGATTTCTTTATTGTGAAGACATTCAATATCCTTTTATCTAACTTTTGGGAATACACTGCATGAGATATTACTTATATTTACCCTACTATACAATAGTGTATCTGAATATCTTAACTCTTATCTAACTATAACTTGGTCTTCTTTGATCATATGATAGGTGTATTTTTAATTATTTTGAGGAACCTCCATATTATTTTCTACAATTGCTAAACTAATTTATGTTTACACCAACTGTATCCATGAATTTCTTTTTCTCCACATCTTTTGTAGTACTTGTTATCTTTTTCTTTTTGTTATAGTCATTCTTACTGGAATGAGGTAGCGTATCATTGGGATTTTGATTTGAATTTCTGTGATAATTACAAAATTGAAAATTTTCATTTACTTTTGGCCATTTGTATGCCTTCTTTTGAGAAATATCAATTTAGGTCAATTGCCTGTTTTTAAAACCTTGTTCTTTCCAATTTTGCTATTGGATTTTCAATAAAGATTTTATTGCTATGAAATTTCTTCTCTATTTGGGTATTAAAGCACTGCCAGATATATGGCTAGCAAAATTTTCTTTACACTGTAGATTGTCTCTGCACTATGCTGATTGTTTCCTTTACTTTGCAGAAGCTGTTTAGTTTGATGCAATCCTACTTGTCTATCTTTGAGTTAATATAATATTAAACATTATTTCATACTTTGAAGCTTCTGGCTAAGCTACATGTTTCCTACTATGAAAAACAATATAGGAAAGAGAAGAGAGTAGTAAAACATTTTTTATGTGGAAATTTACTGTCTGATTCAGAGGGTAATTTTCCTTTATGTGGGGTAAGTTGAACACAACTGAATTCCTTACCAATTATGTAAAGGAGCGCATAATAAAGTCTATATAACGTGGGGCATAGGATAATTCTGTGCTAAAAAGAAATGTGAAATTTAAATTTCAGAAGAGATTTCCAATATTTAATAACTTCTTAGGAAAATAAATATAATAAAAAATAGAATTAAACTATCAGTTATATAATTCTATTTCAAAATTATATTTGAACATTGCTTCTATCTTAATCACTGGTGATAATCATAAATAAGATATGATTTTCTCTGTAGGATTACAAATGAATTGATTTCACAAGCCATGCATAATCATAATCTATACTAATCGTCTTTCTACTATAGAAATATTTTATGATTTTGCATTTGAATATTAACAGTGAATAGATTTTCAAAGATGAAAATACATGTGTGATTAGATTTTTTCCCTTCTCTTTTCATTGCATTTATAATATTTATCCAATGAATACTGTTAATTAATTTTTGGACATCCATACATTAAAATAATATTCAGTATTAAAAATCAATGGAAACAATTGTCTAGATGTCAATATAGAAAACCTTCCAAGATAGGCAAATGAGGTAAAAACAGAGTAAATGCAGTAAAAACAGATTCATAAGCATTCTTCATTTTTACTAAAAAGGACATAAATGGGTGCCTTTTTGTGTTTTTATGTATGTAATAGTGTGTCTATTTGCATAAAAAACTAACAGTATGAGAAGTTGCGACAATAGTTATACCTTAGCAGTGGATTTACACCTATCTTTTTAAATTTATAAACTTTTGAGCTGTCTGCTCTTTTAACCATTTCTGTCATTGAACATATTAGCTTTGTAGTCAACAAAAATTAAAAAAATATTAAATAGTTGTTAACTGACAGTATGCTATAAGTGTAAAAGTAAAACTTATACTTTCAGATAATTTTCTTCAGATCTGTGAGCAGTAATTACTATAAATATACTAATAGAAATACACATACAATTCTTCTTAACAAAAATATTCAACATTCTACACCATGTGTCCTTATGATAAATGAAATTATCTGTGAGTTTTTGTAACTCCCACCTTCTACTGATTCTCTAATATTTTATTATGTAACATTTATGTAATTGCTAAAATCATAAAGCAGTACATATAAAGCTTGCTTGTTTGGTAGTGTTCTTAATAAAATTAGTGCATAGTCAGTTGCCTTACAAAAATAAATAAGCAATGACTTATAATGAGAATTAGTTCAAAGTATTTGACCAAGCCTAACAATTTGAATTACTGAAAATGTAAAGTGTATTGTTAGATTGACTGTTAATAGCATGAATTTTAGAACCTAAGAATGTTTAAGTCACCTAAATTGTTAAATGTTTAAGACCATCTCTAAATTATTTTATAAAATTAACAAATAACATTCTTCCTGTCTGAACTGTACTGATAGTAAATGATGTCATAGGACTTCATCCTTCAAGTACATTTCAAGATATTTTTAGTATTATTCCATTGCTCTTATTTTTACCATAATTTGATCAAGGAAATGTAAAAGATTGAGATAATAAACTTTCCTTGAAAATAAGGGTAAGAATATCAATAAATCTTCTATCTTTTCTGCTATGTTTACTTTCATCAACAATTCTATCCAATTTATTAGGGGCCACCAAAATGAGATTATTTTGAGTGAGGCTGTATCTTTAGGTGTTATTCATATGAAATACAAGAAGAAGCAATTAGTAGGTATTTTTAAAAATGATAAAATTACATTGTTTTTATCCAGTAAACAACTACAATTTAATGAAAGGTAGACTTGAGTGTATGTAACAGCAACAAAAAAATTTTGCCTTATAAAGCTTTACTAACAGATATTTCTGTGTATATTGCACTTTATTATGCTTAAATTATAATTTATTCATAAATAAATTACATTTCATTTAAAATTTGACTACTATGTGTGACATAAAATGTTTTAATAAATGCATTAAATTATAATTTATTAACATTCGATGTCCTTTAATTTTTCTCATTAATTTGTTATCAAGTATTTTGGGTAGCATTTTTTATATCCACTTGACTTAAAGTTCAGAACAATTAAAAGATTAATCAGGCAAAAATAATTTTAGAAATTCACAACATTCATTCATTTTTTTCAAAAAGTCAAATTTCTCACTCAATCACAATACAATTTAGGAACACATCATAACAATTCTTTTTATTATATAATTTGAAATTTAATTACTGTGTTATTTAGTAAATCTGTGAGATAGGCCTACCATGGACCTTGATAAATGAGAGTAGGTAGTGTATTTGGTGGGAGGAAAAGGAAAGAGGTTGCAATACCAAAGTAGACAAAAGTGTAATAAATAAGTTATAATGTACTTTGCAAACTTTTGGATATTTAATGAATTATATTGAATGCATGAAGTTTTTAATAGTAATTTTCTTAAATTTATTTAAATTGAAGTATAAATCATGAATGTTATACATATTTATGAGGTATCATATGATATTTTGACATACGTATGATTTGTGTAATGCCTATTTTTTTTTTATTTGCACTAGTAATCTAACTCAGAGCTTGTTGCTTGCCAGGCAGGCACTGTGCCAATGAGCTATATCCCTGGCTTTCATGTAATGTCTAAATCAGGGTAAACATATCTATTTCTTCAAATATTTATGATTTATTCGTGATGAAAACATTCAGAATCCTATCTTCTAGCTTTTGGAAATATGTAGTAGATGTTTGCTTCTAGTAGTCACCCTACTGTACAATAGCAAAACAGAACTTTTCACTCTTAATCCTAACTTCCCATCAACCTCTCCCTCTCCTTTCCTCTCTAACTCTATTATCCTAAATTTTTGATAACTGCCCTCCTACTTTCAACTTATACATGATCAACTTTTAATGTTTCACCTAAGTGAGGTCATGTACTACTTGTGTTTCTAAACCTAGCTTATTTTACATAGCACCATAATCTCCAGTTCAATGTATGACTTTTTAAATGACAAGATTTTATTCCTTTTATGACTAAATTCACTACTACACTGTGTGTACCTTGGCAGCTGTATAAAATGAGAACGTCTGGGTCAGAATGTTAATGGGAGTAGTGACGTGGGGCTGGGATATGGGTGTGTTTTAAAGTTAGGGCTTCCAGATATTTGGATAAGGTATTGAGGTGGGAAAGAAGGAATGAAGGATAGTCTTTATAATTTTTTTCTAGAAAGTTTAAATATCAACAATAAAATTGAGATTGTATTTCTAGATTTATGGTCACAAAATGGTAATACTTGTGTTCTAACACATATGTTAGGCAATGTAGTGGGTATGAAGCAAAATAGGCACATTTAAAATATTAAGAAATATTAAAATTACTCCATTGGTGATTGCAATCTGTCTATATACTATCATACAGTTATGTTACTAGTAAAGAATCTCTGGCAACATATTTGTTTGATTTTTATTTTAAAGTACTTATTAGGATGAAGAGTAAAGTACTAAAAAATCTTTTATGAATATCTTCATGAAAAATAGTCTACTATTGTTTTGTTCTGCAACATATGAGTAATTCTACATATATTAACATTCAAAATGTGAAATTTTATGTTATCCTCTACTAGAAGTTTTATTAAATAACATAAAGTCCTAGATTGGCTAATTCACTGACTTGCCTTCCTTGTTTCTTCTCAGATCTCAAAAGATTGTTCTGAGAATATGAAATAAAATCAAGGGGCAATGGGAAGTACATATAATCCAGAAAAATGTATTTAAATGTAATATAACATTATTGTTTCAAAAACATAGAACTGCTACTAAACTCACTATTACACAATTTTAGGAAAAAAATTGGTATGTGTGAAAAAAGAGGACATTTCATTGAAGTATGTTTTTCCTTTTTATGGAAGTCTTAGACATATCTCAAAATTGGTGTAGCTTATTTGTTAAACCTGACAAAGAGGTGTGTGTGTGTGTGTGTGTGTGTGTGTGTGTGTGTGTGTGCATGTGGTATTTTAAGAATAAAAAGGATCCCTGTCTCTAGCAGTTATTAATCCCCCGCATGGAAGGGACCCTTCTGAGAGATAACCTGTGGTCAAATGAGTGCTGAATGCTGCATGCTGTAGCTAGATTTGATGTGGGAGGGAAGCTGGTCCAATACTCCTGGCATAATGATGGCCATTTCTGTAATCTGCTTTTTGTGTAATATGTTACTGTGCTCCAAAATTGAGTGCCTATCTGAAAGTTTTATTTCAATCTAAGCCAGTAGAAATACTTGTTTTTGTTTCTTATTTTTGATAATATACTTCTGTGTTCTGACAAAATTTTCAAACTGTTAACATGACATTACATATGTATATAGGTATGCTTTTTAATTATCTAGTAGGACTATATCAGATCTTGAGTTTATGAAAAAATGGAGAACTAAGGCTAGAATTCACCACTTGTGCAACATTTCTCTAAGTAAAAAATTTTATTGCATAACACATTGGCACATACCTTTTTTCTCTTTTGCATTTAACAATGATCCATTGCTTTTTCCAGCTAAAACGAAAGACAGTAGTGTTGGAACCACATCACTCAATTTAAAATTTTCTAGCACATGCCATATGTTTAATTAAAAAACATACGCATAAAACAGGCAGAACAAGTAAATGAATGAACAAGCAAAAGAGTCATACAGGATAACAAATTAGTTCTGGGGGGTCAAGCAACTTACATGGCATAATGAGTAACTACCACATCTGTGATTAAGTGGTAAAGTTTGTGTATGTGTGTGTGTGTGTGTGAGAGAGAGAGAGAGACAGAGAGAGAGAGAGAGAGACAGAGAGACAGAGAAACATTGGAAATTAAACCAGAGGCATTCCTCTAGCCTCTACCTTCCAGCAATGACACAGAAATGGCAAAATTTTGATAGTGGGAAAACCTACTCTTATAGAGATTAAATGCCACTGAAACATTCCAAGTTTTGTTTTTGACTGTTTTAGCTGCATAATTATGATTTTTTTCACTGAGTACCTTGTGTTATTTGGAGTATGCACCTGCGTTGGTTACTTTTCTCTTGTTGCTGGGACAAAATACCTGATACCCTAAATTAAAGTGGGAAAGGTTTATTTAGCTGACAGTTTGTGGTGGTTTCAGTCCATAATCAGCTGGCTCCAAAGCAGGGTGGCATGGCACAGAGGCAACACTTCAAGATGGCAGAAGATCAACAAGAACAAAAGGAGGCAGTGAAAGCTTCTTTTTCTCCCTTATATTGTAAGCAAACCAGCCCCCCTTTTGCTGAGGCACATATTAATTTTAATTCCATTTATAGACTATAGAATAAGTATTATTCACTTATTACTTTATTGAAAGATGGCGCAATGAAATGAAGGAATCAGAAGCCAAACTTCTGTAAGTTCAGGAGATAATGGATTTATGCAAGCATATATTTATAAAACAGAAGCCAGTAGGAAGGTAAGGTGGGAGACATGAGAATTTTATGTGTAACATGCAGGAGTCTTGAATGTTCTTATATGTGGAACAGGCAGCCAGCTGGGAGGAAGAAGTGGATGAAAGGGGTATACAAATGAAGCCTGGTGGAGAAGGACCAAGTGCACTTAAAAAGGATGGTATTTGTTCTATAACAAAGATAGAGTAGATATACATTGTTGAAAAATGCATGAAGCGAGAGGTTCATCTTTAACAGAAAAGGAATAAAAGCAATAGATAAACTTGGTCAGATACTTTAGTAATGATGGTTCTTTTTTTTTCTTTCTCTTTCTCTTTCTCTTTCTCTTTTTCTTTCTTTCTTTCTTTTTTTTTTTTTTCTTGTTGAGAGAGAGTCTCACTATGCAGTTCAGGCTGGCCTTGAACTCACTTTGTAGTCCAGGCTGGTCTCAAACTTGCAATGATCCTCCTGCCTCAGCAAGTGGTGGGATTACAGGTGTGCGCCACCACGCCCGACTTTGTAATGGTCATTCTTTCAGCAGTGGAAGGAAAAATAACACTTGGAATTGTGGTATTGTTATTTATTTATGGGAAGAAAAAAGTAAAGTCCTTAGTAAGAATACTGAGAAAGAAGAAGAGGTAAGAAGAGGAAAGAAAAAGAGGTAAACAGACTAGACGAGAGTGCAAACATTTTATATAATAAATTATATAATGATATATAAAAAATTACAATCCCTAATTTCCTTAAGCATCAAATGATCCAAAGTATTGTAGAAAAGCATGGATTCCTTATGCATCTGTCAGTTAGGCTGCTAAGATCTCTTTGAATCAATTCCATCATGATCTGACTCCTGAAAACTCCTTCAGATTTATTATCACTTTGTCATTACACTGTTGGAATTCTGTGACCTATTCATAACGTATTTCTTTGCAGTTTTCCAAATGAGCAGTTTTCCTTCATGCTTCCGTATGTTGCATCTGTTGCTCTACCTGTTTGAGATATTCTTGTTAGCATGTTTTACCTGGTAAATTCCCTTACTTCACGATTCTGCTCTTGCAACATCCTATCCAAGAAGTGCTGTCATTAGGGTTGCCAGTTAAAAATACAGATGCCTACTTATGTTTGAATATTTAAGGCATGGTCATGCAAAAATGTCATTCACTATTGGTTTGAAATTCAGTTTTAATTAATCTCTATATGTATTTGCTAAAATTTAAAACCCTAATTGTCAGCCACAGAAAAATGAGCATAATTGTTTTTTTGTTTTGTGGTAACACTGGGTCATCGCTCTGTCAAATGGCTGTTTCCCATTAGAATCTGCAGCTTCTTGACACCAGAGGCCATGTTTCTGTTTGCTCCTCACCCAGAAAGTGCCTGGTGCATTGTAAGTTGATCCATTGTAGGCTCATCATACTACATTGCCTGCTAACGCCCACATTTAAGAAATGTATGCCAGTTCACCTAAGCATCTTGCTAAGATAAGCTAGGACTCTACCTGACCTCACCTTTAATTACTGATTGTGGAGACACGAATACCTTACTCTTTGTAGTTATATTTAAGTACATGAAATTCATGAAATTTATGAAAAATCAACCAAGCTTGTGTACTTTTTTTGTTCATTATCAGAAAATGGAATTGGGTCCTGGAATTGATACAAGTATGATTTTTTTTTAAATTGTTAGATGCCTTCAGGGTTTCCCACTGTTGATTTCAAAACAAAATCTAAATGTTAGTGCATGAGTGTTAAGACTTTATTTCCTAAACTATTTTCAGCCACAGTGGCTTTATTTATTCTACATGCCTTATCTTCCTAGAACATGAAACTACTTCTCTCCCAAAGTTCAAAGAAAGTTCACATTTCTTCAACTTTGTGCTATACCTTTGCCTTAGAAATCTAAATTGTGACTCACATCAAACAACTTGCCTTCTCGGAAGCCCATACCCAATACTCTTCACTCATCTGAAACTGTTCTTTTTCATCAGGAATATCATGGGGGCCTTATTTGTTTCAGAATCAGTTGACTACACATCAAGTTTTCCAATATACCATGTACTATTTGGGTGCCAAAATGTGGTACAATTTGTGGCAGGTACTCAGTAAATGTTTTTCACTGTGAATTGTGTAAGCAAAGGTTTAAGCTGGGAAACATTCAAAACTCGAACCATGGTGCCCTTGAGGTGAGCTTTGAAGGTGTGCCTCCTCAATTTGACAAAATTGTGGTTAGAGCACAGTAAAATCAAATCAACACAGTAAATGAAAATACTGAAACATTATGCATAGGAATCGACAGAGAAATAGCAATAGCTGTGGTAGAATATCCTTCAGTAATGTATTTCTGTATTATTTCCCTAGTATTTTCTGACTTAACACTTTGTGATCTTTTTCAATAGGGCTATAATCTTTGCAATTTCTAAATAGATTCTATTTTTCCAGTATGAAGCTCAGTGCAACATGTTCAAAGATTGTATTTTACGAATTCTAGTAGTTACTGAGGTCATTTCAATATATTTTATTAAAATATGGAAATACCTTTTATCTTTTAAATCAACCTTACCTGGAATTCAATACAAGTACACCTGACTCTTGTTGTTTTTGTATTAGAGCAGAATATATACAGTCCCAGATCTTTTATTGAAATAAGTTACTTTAGAAGTAAATAGTGTACTTTGTCCCTCAATGCCAGGGGTTTTTAACCTTTCAGCATGTATTTATAGAGCTATTTTTAAATGTCTACCAATGTTTGGTATCCATTAATAAAATAAGTAGAAGAAAGTTTCACATATATATGAAGTTCACATTGTGCAGAGATGCACACAGGATATAAATATAATAAAGAGTAAATTATATACTGTTATGAAATCTAGAACTTTATGTGAAAATTCAAAGCAGTGTAAGAGAATTACCACCCTTCAGGAATAGGTTACTGGTGAATTTTTGGCAGGAGGCAGTTTGCAGCAAGAAACCAGGTGGTCAGGGGAGGTCTCACTGAGGTGTAAAACTTAAGCCACTTGAATAAAGAATAGCGGGAGATGTTGGCAGTAAGTCCCTTACGCATTTATCCAAATTTAGACATTCCTAATTTAATATGTGTTGAGTATTCACCAGTCAAGATTACTACAGTCATAGTGTGGTACAACTTCCAGTATGTCAAAAAATGAACTGTATTGTATCATTTAAAAATGGAAAAAGTCAAATCGATGTTTTCAGTCCAAGACCATGTACTTCTTCCCTATTACTTAGCAAAAGGGATCTGGCTCTGAGTTTATCAAATCCATACTTCCAGGATTAATTTACCTACATGGTGCACATACTAATCCTGAATTTTCTAAGAAGTTTGTCATAGTATATTAGTTTTATTTTATTTGTCTTTCTAAATATACTCATCTCAGAAAGATAATTTAATGAAGCTGTACTGTATTTTTCTGCAAACCTGGTTCTGTGTAACAAACTACTTCACATAATAATATACTTGCATTTTTTCTGAATATATTTTAAAAAGCAAAGCCATAAGAACTGAAAAAAGAACTCACATTATTTTGTCTACTTTCTCAGACAAAATAAAAAAATAAAACTTCAGATAATATGCTCATATAAGCACTTTGAAAAGTCATTCATAGCAAGAAAAATTCATGTTTGTTGAAGTGTACACTAGAGTAAAGCTCTGATAGAAGCTCCTATTAATTTTGAAGTGGCCTGGATATATCAAAAATAATGATTGGGCCACCATATATTGCTCTAAACAAAAGAGTGTATAGAGCTGATTCTGCACAATTCCATCCTCTTAGTGACCTTTTAAATCAACAGTGCTATTCTAAAAAAATGCATTTTATATTAAGGAAGTATTTTTTAAGAAAGCTCGAGTGAGTCACCATAGAAAACTTTCATTCTTCCCATCTAAAATTATCAAATGCAGAGTGTGACAAAAAAAAAATGTCCTCACCATTTAAAAATTCTTAACTATGTATTTGATGTTATGTATTACACTTTCAGTTTAAGCATATGAATCAGAAACATTTTTAGTAACCAAAATTGTTTTGAATACATTGTGAATAAGGACAAAAAGTTGTAAATATAGTTTCCTTTCTGTTTCAACTAGTTATAGCATCAGGTAGAACAGTGTTCAAAATTTTAATGTGTATGTTATAACTACATGGCATACAAAAGAAAGAAACTATTACACATAAGAAAATTTAAAAGTGCCTTATAAATTATGGACCATGTTAATGGAAACATGCAAAAGAAATCTATGAAAATTAGACAGTAGTAAATGAATTTTGGTCAATTATAGTAATTGTGACTTTACTAACTGACGTATATAATTTGGTTTGCTTGGTTACTATTATTAATTTCATTTTTGAAGATTTCTGGATTTTTCTAGTTTATAAACCTCATAAGCATCCAACTGTTTATATAGATGTATATATAGATTGTATATAATTCCTTTACAATATTCATTGGTGTAATAATGTCTTTACAATTTTGCCAAAATATTTCACTTAATTTATACGTTTAGCATTTCGATGAGAAATTAAAATAGTTCTTCATCATCTGTTTGGTAGGGCTTTATTTTCAAATGGGTTTGTATTCATTCTATTGTTTGACTTAGAATGTCACCTTGATGTTTATCATTTATAGAGTATGGAGGATGAAGATACAGCTGGTGCACCTAAAACTGATAATGGATAATTGTAGATGTATCCCACACGAAGTTGTTTTTCACTTAGTATCAAATATAACATTATCATTTATATATTTTTTTGCAGAGTAGTTCTTTATCATTAATATAATTGATTAAAACTAGATTCATGTCCGGCTTTAGGCCTTTTAAGAATAATCACTGAGATCTGAGTTCTGTAAATCCTTCATTTTCCTGACAGCATGAAAACATAGTACATACATACTTGTTGATTATGAGAGCTATTAGAGAGGTTGTAAGCACTGATGTTAATTTGTCCTCTACCACTGTGTGATTTCAATTGTTCTATTGGTCAGCAGAAAAGATCAACCCCAGAACATTTTTGCTGCTCTGTAGACATAATTTTTTTCCTTCCCCTCTTCTTCCTTCTTGTTTTCCTTTCTTTCTTCCTTCCTTCTTTCCTTCCTTCCTTCCTTCATTCATTCCTTCCTTCCTTCCTTCCTCCCTCCCTTCCTTCTTTCATCTGTCTTTCTTTCCTTCATAGCTTTCTTTCTCCAAATGTCCTTCTCTCTTTTTTCCTCTCTCTATCCCTCCCTTTTTATTTCTTTCCTTTCCTCTTCTCCTCTTTAATCTGTGCTCTCTTATAGCTCTGACTGAACTGTCAAGTGACTTATCTCTTTTCTCCATCATTAATTGCATAAATTTTCAAATATTATTTAGTGTTAACCTTCTTTTTAAAGTCAATATTTTAATTTTATTAGGAGTCTGACAAATGGCTTTAATCCAATGTTCTTAATATTGCAATATCTTAACTGCCTTTCTTTCTAAATTACTTGTGGTCCACTGACTAGTGAACAAAACAAAACAAAACAAAACAAAGCTCCAAAAAACAAAAGAAAAGCACAGGCAAGCTTCCTGGAGGCTAGGTGAGGAAGCATGTTAATTTGTTAATGGCAATGAACAGAATCACACCAAAGTTTCAAAATGCACTCTGAGTCCCTGGACTTTTGTTCTCTCTGAGTTTGAGGTCCACTCCAAGTATTTCCCAGGACTCAAGGCATGATTTCTGTCCATTCCTCACATTTACAAGTCTCAGTTCTAGAAGAAACCACCATTTCTGATGTGCCCTTCCTTTCTGTCTTGGAAGGCTAACACACCTTTGTGTAAATGTCATCTCCATCTGCTTCTCGTAAACTCAAAGTTGCAAGACTCTTTAGTGGAGACATGTTGCTATGCACTTTTTTTTTTTTGTGATTTACTATTTAACAAACCAGTATTGAGAGCTAAAGTTATTCCAAGTAATTACAGTTTAGATAAATTAAGATGTCTCTTTTAAAAATGAGAATATAAACCAACCTATGAGAACTATAAAATGGAAGTGTCAAGAAAGAAATTGTCAGTGAAATTTTGTATCAGAATTTGCTTCATAGAATATGTTGATGGTACTAGAAGCAGGAGCAAGTTTTTAATAAGTAAGGCTCAGTGATGTGAGTCTTCCCAAGAGCACATGTGGAAAGACACAAATTGTGGGAGGATACAAGCATACGAAGGTATAAACATTTTTAGGAAAATAAAAACAACTCAATT
>RJWT010034835.1:0-13604 GCA_004365215.1 Cuniculus paca
AGTTTCAGCATTGCTGAAAAGTCCAAGTCCCCAATCTCCTCCAAGATTTAAGGCAAACTCTTAGCTGCAAGCCCCTGTACAAATGAAATCAAAGTTAAACACTTCCAACATGCAATGGCACAAAATAGACATAACCATTCCAAAAGTTACAAACAGGAGAATACAAAGCATTGGAACCAAAGTAAGTCCAAAATCCAGCAGGGCAAATGTTAAATCCTATAGTTGCTTGTCCAGCATCTGAAGCAATCTGTGGCAAATTGTGAGCTCCAAAGGGCTTGTGTGGTTCTACCCCCATGGCACTTGTAGGGGTGTTAGCTCCCACAGCTTCTCTCTTAGGCCCACTCTGCTCAATCTTTGCAGCTTTCCTTAGATGATCCACACTCCTGGCTTTTTCAAACTTCTGGGGTCTCCACTGTGGTTTCACACTCACAGTTTTACACATTTCCCTCTCAGAGGCTCACTTCCTGGCCTCCCAGGCCCTCTGAAATCAGGATGGAAGCCTCTTTAACCTCAGAATGCATGCATTCTCCATACACCTAAAACCAGCACAACATGGATGCTGCCAAGATCTGCTGCTGGCTGGAGCAGTAGCCAGGTTTTCCCCTCTCTTGGCTGTAGGGATTGAGTGCCTGGGTTGCTAGGGCACTCTCAACTTGATTGTGAGGAACAGATTCTCTATGCCACCTCTGTTCTGGAGCCTCTTGGGGCCTCTGATGCCATTCTGGAACATGGTGTTCTGAGGGTTTCCCCTCAAAGCAAAGTCTCTTACTTTTGCAGTTTGGAAGCTGCAAAGGTTCAAGATTTGCTGCTTTTCATACTGCCTTTAGGTCATCTTTTCTATTTTTCTGTTCTGTCTCAGCAATTGAAGTCTCACCTCTATCTCTTTACAGTCCACAACTTTACTGGAGCTTCCTTTCTGGCCAAACTCACCTTTTAAATCACCATACTGGGCTCTTTGTTCTTGATTTGTGACATAAATCTGGCTAAAAGCCCCCAACAATAGCCATGCCACTGCCTCAACATTTGACTGCCTTGAAATTTCTTTGCCAGATTAATCAGGCTACCACCCTTAATCTCAGTCTCAGGCAAAGTCTCTGGACACAAGCAGAATGCAGACAAACTTTCTGTCAAGCCATAACATGCATGATGTGGAGTCCAACAACCACTGCAGTCCTTCTTTCCAGCAGAAACCTCCCAAGCATGGTCTTTACCAGCAGGCTCTCTATCAGATTTCTGGTCTCCTGAGCTCTGACCAGAATCTCCCCTACAGAACAGCCTAAGCTGTTTCAGTTCTATGCATTCACGCAACATCTCTGAACCTTTCCAAACTCTTCCCACAAGCCATTTACAAAGGCTCTTGAACCACATAGTCAGGTACAGTCACAGCAACAACCCCACTCCTGGTACCAAATTCTGTTTAGTTACTTTTTTCTTGTTGTTGAGACAAAATACCTGATGCCCAAAGTGAAAGAAGGAGAGGTTTATTTCTTACAGTTTTGGGGGTTTCAGCCCATACTCAACTGGTTCCAAGGCAGAGTGGCATGGCTGAGGCCCAGCCATTCATGGTGGCTGCAAGTAGAAAGAGTGAACTGCACGAAAGAGGGAAAAACGCCCCTGTTCCAACCCTACACTGTATGTCGGCTCCACCCCTGGGCGGTTGCCAAACTCACACCACCAATCCCAGCACTAGACAATGAATTAATCATAAATGTTAGATTCAGACACTTCCATGACTACATAAGGCTTGGGGGGGCCATTTATATACAAACCATAACAGTGGGTGCAGCACTCACATCACCAATCCCAGCGCTAGACAAAAAACCAACCACAAATGCTAGATTCAGCTGCCTCCCTGACTGCATGAGGCTTGGAGGGCCACCTAAACACAAACCATAAAACAGGGCATGTGCAAAAGGTCAGTGAGGAGAAGCAGCTAGGTGCTTCCATAAATCACCAGGATTATATCAAGCTGGAGATGCTGGAAAGCAGGCTGGGAATGGTCCCGGCTCCATCAATGGTGCCAGTGCCCAAGTTGCTGGAGAACTGCAGAGGCAAAAGGAAGACAGGTTTTGAAGTCAAAGGCCTACATTTGAACAAAATCTGCCTTTGGCACTTTTGTCCATTGCAGTCATCAAAGACTTGTTCTGACTACAATCACCCAGATCTGAGGCATTCATTTATGCATTGATTTATTGATTTATTCATCAATTCAATAAACTTTCATTGAGTGCTCACTCTGTACCAAGCCTGGCTATAAATGATACAGAAGCAAGGAGCAAACACACAAATAACCCCATGCTTTGGTGCTTACATTCCTGAATGACAGTAAATGTTTAAACAAGTAAAGTTTGCAGGGAATGATTCTGTAGAGAGATGGCCACAATGAGACAACAAGAGCTAGGTGCTGGGATGTGGTGTGGCAGTGAATGGGAACCTAGGTTTCCATCACATTCTTCACGTCTGACCTGCCCAAGGGACTCCTAGCTTGTTCACTGTCACTTTGCCTTCACCTCTGAATCCTCATCATGGATGGAGATTTCTGGTATGTATAAAAATTTAGTGTCATTGTGAGACCAAGGAAAAGGACAGCAGAGGTAATGATTTTTGTTATAGCAGAAATATTAAATTAGTATAAAGAATAATGACAAAATGTTTAATAATTTCTCAACACTTCATTTGATGAATATTACTCAGGTACAACTATGCATGAGTCACTCTGCCAGTTACTATGCTTGGAAATATGATAATCATTGACTCATGGAGCTTTATTTCCAGGGGTGGGAGATAGTGGCATGAGAAAAGCCAGGAGGCACACAGAAGAGAACCAAGGAATCAAAGAAAAGGCAGAAAACTGAGAATGACATCAAGGTGAAAGACACAAAGATACTTAGGGAAGGGACTCTTTGAAGAACAGACAAGCATTGCCTACAGAAGTGTCTCCTGTTATAGCAACTCTATTGGGGAAGCCAGTTGAGAATGGGGCCATTGGATGCTTGGAGTGAATCCTGATCCTGATGTTGGAACTGACCTTGGACTCCCAAGTCTGACCCAAAAAGTCTCTGTTGGATTTTATCTGCCCTCCCATGACCTGGGCTCTCTCCCTTAAGTTCCCTCATGTGCTTTTCCCTTTCACTGACCACAATATTCTGAGCTGTAGATCTTTGAAACAAGACTCTTCTTAGTCTCTCCACTGGGTTGTCCCAAAGTCCGTTGCATTTGTTCCCCTCAGGTCATGATGATGTCTACCATGTTGCCTGTCACCTAGGGATGGCTGTCACATTTCACCCACAATTCCTAGGCCCTCCTGCTTGCCTCTTACCCTCCACAATGCTTTTATATTCTTGGTCCTTCCTTTTACCTTAGACCATTAATGGTAACCCCAAACTATAACTGGGCTTCATTTTCTCATTATCTTGATGAATACAGACTTGTAATTTTTGCCCTGATCCTTTGACATAGAAGAAAAAACTTTGCCTAAGTTTTTAAAATTTTAATATTTTCTAGATCACTTTCATTTTTAGTTCTTTTTTTTCCCAGAATTTTCAGGGTAAGAGTCTTCCAGACAATGAATTTGTAAGTTTTGGTTATTTTTTCTCCACTCATCAGCAAAAAATGACAACAAAACAAATGAACTAAAATCTCATCAAAATACTTAACATCTGCATAATCACCCCCGAAGAACGGTGAGATTCTCAAATGGACAATTAATTAAAGCCAAAGTGGTCTCTCAGTTAATAACAGCAATAAATGGTTAATGAGCCAGATTGCTTCCTTGTCTTACTTAAGAAACTGCAGATAACTGGATTAGGTAGCAAGGGTGAAGGGTACTCTGAGCAGAAACTAGTCATTTTCTCCAAAAATGCTTCATGACCCCAAAACAGAGCTCATAAGAGGCAATGATTCAACAGCAGCAACCTTTCTCTCTGCTAAGTAAAACGGATACCTGAAAGATAAATATTGGTCCCTGAGCCATCTATCTTTGAAAGATACGTCTTTTAAAGAGTAAAGAAATCATTCAAAAATGTAAACCAAACTCTGGTTTCCCAGGTGTTTACATAAATCAATATATATCAAATGGCATGCTATTATCTGAAAAGGGAACATCTTATTCTAGGAAAATAGAGTGCCAGATGATATGTATAAGCATGGCTTTACATATCACTTCTTTGCTTACTCTGCCAAGAGATGGAAATATTTATATTCAACAAGGAAAAAGAATATGATAGCTTTAATGCAGAAAATAAATACATCTGAAAACAGAGTGAATAGTGAAGGAATTATTTGCATTACAGTCATACCTTGGTACTGGACTGCTTTGAAACTCATCGAATTTGTTACTTTGATGTGAAAATTTTGTCCTGGAACTTGTTTGACACCCAAGCTAGACCTCTTCAGTGTCAATTCCTTGTGACTCACTACTCTTTCCTGCCAAAATAATTTGTTTGGTTCTCATTGTTTTGGGATACAAAAGAAACAATTAACAACAGGTACTGAAGTATCATTAAAAAAGCAATTTTTTTTTGAGACAAGGTCTCAGTGTAGTCCAGACTGGCCTTGAACTCACTACCCAGCCCAGGCTTGTTTTGAATTCGCAGCGATCCTCCTGCCTCAGCCTCCCACATGCTGGGATTACGGGCATGCACTACCATATGAGATTTGAATTTGGGCTAGGAACAAGGACTTATCCCTGCATATGAAACATTTAGATAATTGACTGTCTTATCTCTTACATCCTACCAACCTTTGTCTACTCATTTTATTTCTTATATATTTCCCAGATTATCATCCCCTTCATCACAACTCATTGCCAATTCCTGAGTTCAATTCTTCCTTAGACAAAGGGGAATGAACTTAATGCTTTAATATCTGCATGAAAACTTCCCTCAAATAGTAAGAGATATGGCATTATTGAGTTCAATAGAGGACTAGAATCATTGTATTTTACCAAAGTAAGAACATTTTAAAACTATACCATCCATAATCACCAGCATTTAAAAAAAACAAGCAATAAATTTAATGATGGAAAAAAGTTTCAAGTGGCAATTTCAAAATGCAGTCCTTTCCATTGAATGCATTGGCTCTCACTAAATAAAATGGATCTGCATTGTCTTTACTGTTCCCTTCTTGCCGGAGAGCTGAGGAAATTCCCTCTTTTTGCCACAGAGTCACACAGAGCCTGAGAGTTTCAAACAATCTTATAACTGTCAACCTGATAGCCCCTAAATGTTCTCCAAACTCTAGTTTCTCACCTGAGTCTCGTTTCTGACTTCATTCAAAATGATCTTCCTAAATATGCAGTGTACTCACTGTTTAAAATATCCCACAGTTCCCCATTATCCTCAGAATGGAGAAGATTCTCTTCCCTAAAACAACTGAAAAAGATCTAGGTTCAAAGCTTCCACTTTTTCTGATAGGTTCACGCTCAGTTTAAAATAGCTCCTGTAGTAGCAGGCCATCTTCCTTCTAAATAGGCGAGCTGTTTAGAATGCCAGTTGTGTTACCTGTTCCTATCTAAAAAATTCTTACCTGAATTTCACAATGCACACTGACAGCGACTTGCTTTGCATTAACTCCCCAGGCTGCATCTTTACTGATTCGGTCAACCAACCATCATTGGCCCTCTGCTGTATGCCACGCACTGCTGCAGAACAGACCAGCAAAGAGATCGGTAAACTCTTCGTCTGTGGAACTTGCATCCTTAAATGTTCTTTACTTCAAACTGCCACTGTGTCTTAAATTCAATTCCATCCTAGTATGAGACCATGTGATTTGTCTCTCCCACCAAAACTCTTTAAAAGGATATAAAACCATTTTACAAATAGCTATCATAGGGTGAGGTAGGAGGTACACCAGCACTATTCCTGACATGCTGAAATGCTTGACTACGCCAAGCACAGAATGTGTCACTACTTATTAGATTTTCCCAGGAAATTTGTATGCACAGTGTCTAGTGCACAGCAGGGACATGGTTGACTAGCAAAAGTATGTTGACTGATTTAGCAAATGAGTGAATGAACAAATGCTCACAGTTCTCTGTTTAACTTTGCATGAGTGGACACTAATGTGTTCCCACAATAAATCCTCCGGTAGTCATAAGAGCTGTTTTATAGGTGATGGGCAAAAAAATCAGAATTCAAACTCAATTAAGGGAGAAAAAATGAATGTACCTGCAAATCCAAGAGCTTCAAGTATGGCTGGATACAAAAAATATGGTATATAATTCATTCTCTGTCTCACTGTCTCCTTCCTCCTGCTTGACCCTTCTTAAATAAACTGTCTCTGTGTATGGATGAGATGGTGCTCCAGTAATTCTAGGCTTCTTTGATTATTGCAGTTTATGAGCCCAGAGAGAGAAAAACTTTATGAAGACGTTCAGATAAAGTTTTAAGGGGGACTTTGATTGGCTTGGCTTGGGTAACTCATTTGTTCCAAAAACACTGATAAGCAACCCTTAGCCAATATTTACACAGTACTCATTTTGTACCAAGAATTGCCCTTAGACCTCCTCATGGCTTCTTGTCTTTGATTCTCTCAGTGACCTTACATGCCAAGGATTGTTGCTTCTGAACCTCCTGTAAATAATGAGTTGCTCTCAGAGTGGGAAGGAAATGATTTCCAAAGGAAAGAATGCTGGAAGGGAAAGAAAAATTGCACTCTATCCCCTCAAAATACCCATATGTTAGTTTAATCCAAACATTCTGCAAGGTGCTGATCAAGTGAGACATGTGTGAGTCTCTCTGAGACTATTAATGAAGGAACATACATAGTCAAGTTCATGTTGTCCCTACTCTAGAAGGTCCCTTTATTCCCTGTTCCATAAACATAAGGAGACTGCGAGGTCTAAGGCTGGAGTTATGGTGTGCCAGGGTCACAGGCCACGTACTGGCACCCAGGTCTCTCATTTGCCCACTGGGAGATCTGGACTAAGAGAATTATCCTCCTCATCCTCTGTTCTCTCACCCATGTGATGTGGATAATTAAAGGCTTACTGAGAATCAATGAGGTAATGTATGCAGACCACTAAGCATGGTGCAAGTGAATACTTACTCAAAACAAAACAAAACAAAACAAAACAAAACAGAAGAAGCAAGCCCTCCCTGCAAGTTGGTGCCATGTACAGGCCACTAGGGGGATAGCCAGATGCCAGCCCTTTCTGGCACACAGGCTGGGAGACAAGAAGAGCCAAGGTCCCTCCCCATCCCACCCCCAAAAGCGACTGGCCAATCCAGAGAAACACAGCCTGCAATGATGGGTGTTGAGGTGGAATACAATTTAACGCTTGTAGTGTTTAGTGTTTCAGTGACTTCACAGCTCTAAAGCCGGTCGTCTGATCATCTATGTGGAGGATAATGATACGCAGTGTAGCATCTGTGGGGAATCTCCTTCTGAGGGTGGTGGCCATTGTTGATCCCCGATTGTCTTGTTCTGAAGTCCTGTATCATTTTCATGGTTTTGTTGGGTCAGGTTTTGCTCTGTTTTGTTTTATATGATTTTATTATATCCAATAATGGCATGGGCAACTATTTCAAAGATAGCAAGATATACTCTGGTAGCCATTTTGGATTTACTATTATCTTGTTTTGAAGTCCTTTATTGCGTTCATTGTTTTGCTTTTATTGGTTCTATTTTGTTCTGTTTTGTTTGATTTTTGCAATGTCCGAAGCTATCTGCAACTATTTTAAAGACAGCAGGAGGCATTATGGTAACTATTGGTAACTATGGTATCCTATTGTTTTGAAGTCCTGTGTCACTTACACTGGTTTGTTTTGATTGGCTTTGTTGTATTTTGTTTTGCTTGGTTTTATTCTCTTTAAAACAAAACAAAGTGATAGCTGTTGTTAGGGACAGCTTTATGGATTCAAATGACCTGTATGGTCATACAATGACTAGTTTTCACAAGAGAGTCTTGCTTGGTTTAACGTACAAATTTTACCTTCTTGAAATTTTCAATAATTTTATCTTTGAACATGTGTTTTGTGAGTGATGCCCAGTAGGGCAACAAGCATGTACTTTGTAAAATGTTTGGTCACTGAAACAGAATACCTGACACTTACAGCTCAAAAAAGAAGTTTATTTTGCTTCACCAGTTTTAGATGATTCAGTCCCTGGTCCACTGGCTCTCAAGTAGAAATGGCATGATGGAAGAGTATAGGTGTTCACCTAATGGCAGCCTAAGAGCAGAGAGATAGAAAAGAGGAGCCAGAGACAACGATACAGGCTTCCAGTTCACACCCCCAGTGATCTTCATCCATTAGCTCCACCTCCTAACACATTTTGCTACACATTTATTAGTGGATGAAATCACTGATGAGCACCGCAACCTCATCATTCAATCACCTTCCACACACATGAGAGTTTTGGGGGACATTTTGTATATGGACCACAACACACAAGATTATTGAAGTGCAATTCCACCATTCCTTGCCTTCCACGTCGGTAAAGCACTGCAAATCTCCATGAGCACAGGACTGTGGGAGACTGACCTTGCATGGAGTCACATAGCAGGACACGTGGGTGCCTCTTTGCTCGAGTGGGTAGAGATGCTGGCAGCTCTGAGGCTGTGCTTTCTTTCCCACCCAGAACTTGCCTCAAACACAGAAATAAGAAAATCTCATTTAAAAAGCTACACAAGACTAACAAACCCTGTCATATTATTTCCTGGTACTGTGACTTCTCCAGGGCAATCGCTGACACTGAAAATGGGAAAGACACTGCACCCCAGTTCTTTCCCTGCCATTTCTTCCATATTTCTCCATAAGACAAAGCAGAGACTGCTATCGAATGTGCCCCACTGAGGAACTGAAAGAAAACAGGTGGGCTTCTCCTTTTGTGTTCGGTTTTTACTGTTGTAGCAGAAATTCTTATGCATGTAGGAATTATAAAATACAAATTGTGCAATTGCAGCAGTTCTGAAGGTGAAACGAACAGCCAGCTATAGACATATTTAAAACTCACACTGCACAATATGAAGATGAATGGGGAAATTCATGCTAATCACTTAAATTTTAAATTTTCTGTGTTGAGAATGAAATTTGATAGTGATTAAAATATGACAAATTGAAAAAGAAACACCATAGAAGAAAAGAAAAAGATTTAATTTTAGTCTCTTTACTGACACATAGTCCCTATTTTTGGAACCAGGGAGCCCATCGTTTTTATTTCTCACTGGGCTCCAAAACTTATGTACCTAACTGCAGATGTTGTAATTATTATTTTGTCCAGTGAATGAATATAGGTCCGACTAAATGGCCCTGTCTCCAGAAAGCTTCCCTTGATTGGTCAGAATCTGTCTCTGTCTCCCTCTCTGTGTCTCTGTCTCTCTCTGTCTCCGTCTCTGTCTCTCTCTCTCTCTGTTTCTCTCTATCTCTTTCTGTTTTTCTCTGTCTCTCCCTGTCTGGGTCTCCGTTTCTCTCTCTATCTCTGTTTCTCTCTCTGTCTCTGTTTCTCTCTGTGTGTCTCTCCGTGTCTGTGTCTGTGTCTGTGTCTCTGTCTACCTCCATCTGTTCTCTCTGTCTCTCTCTCTCCTTCTCTTTCTATCTCTGTGTTTGTCTATCTGTCTGTCTGTCTGTCTCTGTCTGTCTCCCTCTCTCTCTCCTTGGTTCTCTCTTTAGCTCTTTCTCCTGTAACATTTTTATTACATTTCTGTTTCAGCACAAGTCCCAGTGTTATTTGTACATACACCTGTTGAGCCTAGCTGGCTGTGAGTTCCTTGGGCTTGGGAATCCCAGCCTTAGCTCCCAACCATGCATCAGCTCGTGCCAGCTGTCGGTCACTGCTTTCAGAACAGAATCGCTGGTGTCTTTGGGAATGACTTGTCCAGATGTAAATTTCTCTCCAGGACTCACCTGGACGCTGTGCTTTGATTGAATTCAATTTAATGCCCTGGAAACATCGTACCATCTCTTTTCTCACAGGACCTTTCTTCCACAGTTTGATGAGCATCTTTTGATCTCAGGCAGCCTGTACGGGATGCAAGCTTCATCGGCTGCCCTGGGGTGGATCTCCTTTCTTGGAGACAGGAAAGGGATCACTTCCCCTCTCAACCCAGCTGCCCCAATCAGGGACCTCTCTTCCTCAGAGCCCAGATTTGGGTTTGAATTTGCTATGACTTCAGAAGCTGGCTGCCAAGAATAGAGAATACAGTGTCTGACCTTGGCGCTGTAACTCACCTGCTTCCTGCTGGAGGGGTCCTTGCAATCAGGACTGACTCACCTGCCAGATAAGAAGTTCCACTGTCCTTCAGGTAAGCTGCTCCTCACCATGACCTTCAGCACACTGGGACTTGACCCTGGTCTCCCTTGCCACCACCTCTTACTTAACCCATGCCACAGTGCATGGACATCTGAGACTCAGGATGACAGTCTCTGGGCACACACCTGCCTCACTGGTACAGTCCTCTGTACCCTGGGCAACCTTATATCCAAAACCACTGCACCCCACCACACCTCCAAAACAGCCCTGTCACCTCCTTGGTGAATTCCTACTTCAGGTTTCATTTTAAGCATAAAAATCTGCTTATTCACTTGGGAATATGAAAGAATTTTTCCAAACCAGTGTAACATGAAAATAATTATGTTGGGATAAAATATAAGGCATAAAAGCATGAGCACCAAACACAACTATGGGAAATCATGGGTGCATGGTAAGGACACTGTTTCTAAATATGATGATCTAGAGCAAAAATTACAAAGAAAAATATAGCTGATATGAATATAAAAGTACATTTTCCCACCATGCACAATCAAAAAGCAAAGGATATCATAACCTGTTGATTCATCAAAGGATAAATATCCTCACTTTGAAAAGTCTCAGACAACTCATTAAGAAAGACATTTCCATAGAAATAACAGAAAAGGAAAATTCACAAAAGAAGAAATATAATAAGTGTTTTAAAAGTTCACAAGTGTTTTGTCTTAGAAGCTATCAAACAAATGAAACTGAAATTTGCTATTTTTTTTCCTATGGTCAAACATTTTTAAATAACATTTTAAACAACATTATGGTGGATAACTGTTCAACAATAATTTGTTCCACTTCCATCTCACTGACTTTGGGTTTACCATGTGATAGCCTTCATCTCATGGTAGGTGAATTATGTTTTTCATACCCCTCACCTGGGGCTTGGTCATGTGGCTTGCTTTCATCAAGCTCAGTGTTATTTGAGCTATGACTTAACATGCATACATATGTTAAGAATTTCTCCCCTGCAGATCTGCCTTTTATTAGAAGACGAATATACTTTAGATGTCTATTTATTCAGAGAGGATGACAGAAACAGACCTATAATTTGGAGTTAAGCCCAGCCTTCAGCCAACACATAGACAAGTGAATGAGAAATTAATTTTATTATTGCAAAGTGTGCCGCAGACTTGAAGGTGATTTGTTGCACAGGGTTATAGTCAGAAAAGCTAACTGAAGCGATATTTGCTATTGGTGGAAATGTAAAGAAAGAGCTCAGCCACTGCAGGAGAAGAATCAAGAAACTTGGCAGGAAGAGAGAGAGGAAGAGATAGAGAAAGGGAATATAAAAGCATAAATAAAGAGGGGTACAGAACAGAGAAAGAACAAAAGAGAATATCATACTGAACTGCTTTTATATTGAATAGCTATACCTAAAATAATTGTAAGTCAGGTATCAGAAGTTCAATTAAAACCAAATAATCAAGCAAAGGGATAAAGCAGAAGCTGTTATCCTGCTATTACATTTGCTTGTCAAATGGACACTGCTGATGCTGATGCGAAGGACAAGTTGTAGTCATCGGGCATCTCCAAGGTGAGAAAGTTCCTCAGGTTCCACTAAAATCAACTCAGTCCCATTTCTCAGGAGAGGAAACTGGTTTTCAAAAATTCTATGCTTTTCCAAGGTCTTAGGCACATCTGAGATTTGCAAGAGGGTCTTCTGCTGTCATTGTTATTTTCCACTCACTGTACAAAATATCCAGTACCCACAAGCTAAAGGAGGACAGATTTATTTTGGCTCACAGTTTGTAGAGGTTTCACTTCATGGTCACCTGGTTCCAAGGCCGGCCAGCGTTGCAGAGGAGAAACAGTCCATGGGTGGCAGGCAGGAAGCAGAGAGAGATCAAGGGAGGGAGGGAGAGATATGCACCTGTCCAGCCCACACCACAGTGGCCCACCTCTTCCCAGCAGGCTTCCCCTCCCAACACCACACCCAGCTAAAAGCATATCGGGAGGCTAACCCAGTGGTCAGCATCATACACCTATGATCGAGTCACCTCCCAGAGCCCCACCTCTGACTGCATGAGGTTTGGGGGGAGATGTCTGGATGCAAATCATGGCATCTACCTTTGCGAGTAGTCTTTCAGCATCACACCTGCACCTAGCTGTCTCAGAGTTTGTCCGTTTCACTTATCAACTGGATTTCCTGAGAGAATTCAACTTCTGTTCTACTTCTAAGTAGGGGACGTGGAGCTCGCTAATGATCATATCTATACTAATTACCAGAAGGACAGTTTGAGAGACCTAACTTAAGACTCTCCTCTGATCTCATCAATTCCCATTATGGGGGACTGCCCAGAATATTCTAGATGAAAGGATAATAATTACTCATTTATTCAAAGGATTCAATTAGGGGCCTTGCATCAAAGGTTCTTAATGATTTGCTGTGCTCCTTCAAAGGTAGTAATGATATTTACAGAGAGTCAGAGGAAAGGAGCTCCGTTTGGAGAATAAATGCCTGATATGCTGTGTGAGGATGGATGCTGAGTGCATGGAGAAAACACAGGAAGACATCCTGTTCCTTGAGGGGCAGTGGGAAAATAACAGTTTTGCTGCTGATCGCTCCATTCCATAGTCTGTTTCGCAGTGGTGGCGCACCTAGGGCACAGGTGCTGCAGTGGGCTGTGTATCGTGGAAAGCTCTGAAAGGTTTGCTGTCACCAGTTTAGAGATATGAGCACTGTAAGAAAGACCTCAGTCAGGACTAGAGCTACAGGAGCTGTCTATACTTGCTGAGGGGGGGTGTGGAATGCAGAAAAACTGAAGACTCTGGATTGGGACCCTGGGTCTCTCTTTCTCTCTCTCTCTCTCACCCCCACCCCCACTTTCTGGTACTGGGGATTGAACCTAGGGCCTTCTCACTGAACTACATCTCCAGCCTACTTATTAATTCACTTATTTACTCATTTATTTATTTTTTTATTTAGGATCCTACAAAGTCACTACGTTGCTGAGGCTGGGCTTGAATTTGCGCTCCTCCTGCCGCCTCAGCCTCCCAGAGTGCTGAGATTACAAGTGTGACTACCATGCCGAGCTAGGAGCCTGGGCTTAATTGCTGCTACTTACCCTAAGAACATAGGTTAGCCTTTTAATCTTTTGCAGTTGTTTTCTCCTTTCTTTACTTCTTCCCTTTCACTGGTCCTTTGCTAACATTTATAATTATAGGTCTTCTGTGCGTGTTTGCGTGTGTGTGTGTGCACGTGTGTGTTCGACAGACACTAAAAGCCAGATTACAGTAGCTAAAGCAGTCATACATTGATTGTGCTAACTCAGGAAGGCCGAGCTCCTGTGGGACTGATGTGAATCTGCAAAGCCTGGCCTGGGGCTGCCGGCTCCCATCTTGTCGGTACTTTGCCTTGCATTTGC
>RJWT010034836.1:0-13602 GCA_004365215.1 Cuniculus paca
TGGTTTTTTTAGAAAGGGTCTCTCTATGAGGTTCGGGCTACCCTGGAGTTCACTTTGTAGCCCAGGCTGGTCTCAAGCTCGTAATGATCCTTCTGCCTCAGCCTCCTGAGTGCTGGGATTACAAGAGTGCACCACCATGCCCAGCTAGACTTTATGTTTTTTCCTATCTCTGTATCCCCATTGCCTGGCAAAAGTTTTGTATACATTAAGTGCTCAATATAGATCCATAGGAGTTTTGGGTGGAAAAAGATTTTGTGTGAAGATGGTTGGGTGCAGGGGTATTTTTTAGGTGATTGGGTGGGTGGGAAGACTACTAAATGAAGTATGGTTAAGTTTCAGATAGATGGGTGGGGGCAAGAGTGTATGTTTTATTTAACAATGTGTTGTTTTTGTCATATATGGGGACTCATTGAGTCCAGGTACTGCTCTATGCATCAATCTAGCTCCACTTGATCCTATAGTCAGTAAGAGTTCATTCAGTATCATGGTTGTCTGCATGTGAATATCACTATCAACTCTTTGTACGCACCAGGGTGCTTAATGTAAAAAAGTACTTATTGTTCACCTACTCAGTAAGTCAGTTAGTCAGATAACAACAAAAAATATTATCTTCTTTACTTAGCTTCTCAAGGAACTAAAATGTTTTCTTTGTTTTTTTCAACACTAAGTATAGACTTGATTCATTCCCTCTGGGTATACATTTGCCATGGGATTATACAAGTAGCAATCTTGGTTTCAAGAATGGATAGGCATTGTTTAATTTGTAATTATTCATGTAACCAGGAATAAATTTCGCATAGGAGCTGGTGTCTAACATTATAACATTTGGGAACATTTTGTGACTAGAGAATTAAGTTTGGTAGAAGCACCTTTTTTTAGGGTTGATATAAATGGATGCTTGGTTGTACCATCCTGCACCGTAAATGGCATTTTGGTCAATAAGACCAGCTGTGAGATAAGGTTTCATAAAATTATATTGCACCTGAAGAATTCCTCTTGTTAGTGCCCTTATGAAACCATACTGATACACATTTTTGCATGTTTGTGGTGCTGCTGGTGTAAATATACCTATTGTACTATCAGTCATATAAAAGTACAACACATAAAATTATGCATAGCACATAATGCTTGATAACAAAAGTCTCTTTGCTGGCTTAGGTTTTTACCGTATAATTTATTATCATTTTGTAGTGTACTCCTACTTATTTTAAAAAGTTTGCTATAAATCTATACGATGTTACAATCAGCAGCAACCTTCCATGTCTTCTGGTTGCACCAATAGACCACACAATTGACTTGCATGTCCCCACTCTGTGTATATGTGTTTGCTAATGTGCTCGTGCCATGTTAGTGTCACCTAGCAACACATGTCTCAGAACATGTCTCCATTGCAAGTGACACACAGTCATACCTGTCTTGGTCATTTATTTTTGTTTTTGTATTCTTATGAGTGAGCAACAAATTCTTCACACAATGATCGTAAAAAGGAAGCAAACCTAATTTGTAGGACTATTTGCTTTTTTTTTTTTTTTTTTTTCAGTTTTGGATCTTACATGGGTTTCAGTGTCTTTAGAGAAATGTTCATAACTGGACCTTAGAGCAGAAGATGGGGACTGTGTCATGTGCATGAGAACAAGACATGACATTGCTCTTGCTAAAAATGTCTCTGCTCCCTAGTAGTTTATGTCCTGGCCAAGTGTGCTTATAAAAAGAAGGCAACAAATATTCTCTCCACCAGATCCCGGAAACAAGCTGTCCTGATTACTCCCAGTAGAGACTGATTCATCTTACACAGGTGGGATGGGATGAAGGCAGTTGGAATCATAAACTGCCTTCCTTTCAAGTCAAATCAATTTTTATTCTTAATCTGTGAACATGAGATGGGAACAAATAACTTCTGAGTGAAATAAAGATTTCTTAGCCTGTTAGGATTTATCTTATCAGGATGAAGAGGTGGAATTCCTGTTAGCAGCTGGCAGTTTTAAAAATCTGCTCACACGAGGAAGTGGGAAACCTGGGTGTGGAACAAAGACTGAGAGCTTTTGTGCTCCGGAATTTTTATTTGCTGCTTTCTTTTTGTTCGCCACATGAGATTGGGCAGCAAAATCCTAGGATGTCACAAGCCAGTGGGGGTCTTTCTGGGGGAAGGAGCTGTGTAATGTAGGGCGTTGAGGTTCTGTGGCAAAAACCCCGCAGGGACAGGGTGTTTCCCATGAACTTCACAGGTGGACTTTACAGGGAATTGTCTGTGTCACTCTGATATCTTTTATTGGCTATTGTTTTGCTACTGTGGGAGAAAATCCTCATTCCCTGTGTGGATTTGTTTTTCACAAATAAAAGCAAAAGAAGCAGTTTTATGAACTGAAGTAATAAACATGTTGAGGTTTGGGTGTAGCTGTAGAGTAGTTCTTTTTTCCTCCTACGGCAAAACAAAAAGAAGAGAACTAGTTGTGTTTCTCTGACATTTTTGGGCAGATTGACGTTTCTGGGCAGCAGAAAGATGCCAAAGCCTGCGCAGTTTCTCTCTGGCTCATTTGAAAGCAGTCCAGAAGCCCCCTGCGTATTCCAGGCCATTCTCTTGTGAAGCAGGGAAGCCCTGGACTGCCAGGCAGATCCAGGGAAGTCAGCCAGCCCAGCCTCCTTAGCCAGATGGGAACCCTGGGGCTCAACTCACAGAGGATGGTTCATTAACCCAAGGTCACCCAGATCTGGTTTGTGGCAGAGCCTGATCTAGTACCCATTCGGAGGTCTCCAGAATCTCAACACAAATGGTAACTATTATGAACAGAATCTTCCCATCCCTTCTCCCTCCTGCTGCCCCAGTGAATAAACACAACCCCTTGCTGGCTAGAGTCCAAGCTGATATTGTAACATCAATGCGTCTCTGTGGTTCTGGGGATCAGCAAGGGCATCAGTGTGGGGTCTACTGAAGTGGACTCCTCTTCCACTCACCTTGCTCTCCCCTACCCCCTGCTCCCTTGCCCCTTATTTAATATTACTGTCTTCTCCATGGGGTCACTTAGCACCCACATGAAGATTCAGCTTGACTTTTCTAGATTAGCCAAGCTCCTCATCATGAGGATTCTCATCTAATATCCACTTTGGCTGTGATCTCTTGATTCCCAGTTTCTGAGATCTGCACCTTGTCATTCATGCCCCCTACTGTGTTCTGTAGCTTGGCACTCAGCGGGCAAGTATAGTCATTTGCTAGGGCTGCTCTCCAAAGTATTGCAGATTAGGTGACTTAAAAAAATCTTAAATGTGTTCTCTAGGAGTTCTGGAAGTGAGAGATCTGAAATTAGGGTGTAGAGAGGGCCACATTCACCAGAGTCTCCAGGGGAGGATCCTTTTTGCTTCTTCCAGGTGTGCTGGTGACTGTGATCCTTGTTACTCCTTGGCTCATAGCTACATTTCTCCCATCTCTGCATCTGTCCCCACATGACCTTTTCTGTGTGCACCACCTCGTTCTCCTCGAATCTCTGCACATCATCTTCCCTCTGTGTGTGTCTCTCCCTCCAAATACCTCTTTTCCAGGAAAGCCACTAGTTTTGCTTTAGGGCCTAACCTAACAGCTTCATGGCCTCTGTGTTAGCTTTCTTGGGCTGCAATAAAAGTGCCATGAAGTAAAATAGCAAAAAATAATTTTTTCCCCATTCTGGAGGCTGTGAGTCTATAATGAGGTATCAGAAGGGACATACTCCAAAGGACCTAGAGGAGAATTCTTGTGGTGGTTTGGGGGAATCTTTGGCATCCCAGGCTCATGAATGCATCATTTTCATCTTTTCCCTGTCTCTGAATGAGCTTCCCTGTTGGTCTGTCTGTTTTCAGTTTATTTTCCTTATAAGAAGAGTGATCACTGGACCAGGGCTGACCCTAGAACTGGTGACCTCACTGTAATTTGATTACATCCATGAAGACCCTCTTTTTAAATAAGGTTACATTCTGTGGTTCTGGCAGGTCACAAATTTCTGGGGTACATTGCTCAACCCAATGTAGAAGAGAGCACATATTTGTTGAATGAATGGCAGAGCTGTGAGCTCTGGCAATGGTTAGGGAAGAATAACTGAGCAGCCCCCTGGAGCAGCATCTATCTGGACATACTTCAGTGGGGTCAGGAAGTGCAGGGTCTGTTGACAGCGCCTGGACAGTCCTAGGAGAGGAGAGTGCCTTGCCCTCACTTAAAAGACTCCTCAAGATCGCTTTGCTGTCCTCCCTCTGCAGAGTGTTTTTAATATGTCTATTTAAATGCAAATTTTGACTTTCTGTCTGTAATCATATAAAATGTTTGGCACTAAAATTTTAATCAGGAATGTAATTTTATATAGAGGCGGTAATGGAGTGGTAGGCCACACATAATAGAATGAAGCATCCCGCATGTGTATTCCCAGCACAGGCAAGCTCTGGGCTCCCAAGTTCCCATGGGCCTGGAAAGACCCAGCTCAGCACAGTGGCTCCCCATGTAGACATCTCCCATTGCCAGGCCTGTCCTGTGGGTCATTTCTAGTTGCTGTGCTCTGTTGTCCTTTCAAAGTTGAAAAGGACAATCAGATGGGATTTTTCTGTGCTCCCTCTAGCTCTCCACAGCCCCGAGAGGCTTGGGATATTGGGAGCACAGGCTCCACCTGTCCCTGTGTAGGACACAGGGCTCATTTGTCAGGATGGGCTACAGGCTTCACCACCAGCACGTCCATTGTTTGGGAAGGTGGCTGCCAGCGGCAGATGTTTGTCATCGCCCCAGCTCCCTGCAGCCTCAGAGTTCCATCTGCCACCAGCTCAGGCACATCTGCCACCATGTTCCCTGCTGTTCTCACCTCTCACCTCTGCTGGACGCCAGGGCTCCCTGCATCTGGGCATGCTGGGGACAAAGCTGCCCCGACCCTACAACCCTGGTACCACAATCCTTCCCCACAACTCCCCAGACATTTTACTACATTTGCCTGCTGGCATATTGGAAGTGGTTCCCAGCCTGGTTTGAAAGAAAAATTGGAATTGGAGTTCACCAGCCTGGTGTCTGTGCCTCAGTTTGTCATGGTGAGACAGTCAAATTGTACATCACCCTCTCCTAGGAAGGTGTCTGGTGGCATGGGACTGTGCCCGTGCTCACCATTTCTAACTAAGTTATGCATGGCCCCAGGGTCTCTGCAGTGGCTCTTCCCTAGTCCTGGGTGACTTCCACTTTGGACCCAAATGTCACACCCCCAAGCAGCCACCTTTGCTTCTCTGTTAAAGTATATGTCCCCACATAAAGCATGATCTATGCATCCTCTTTATTTCCCTCAGTGTTATCCTAACCTGTGACTGTCATGTTTATAATGTCTCTTGAGTAGTTTCAAAGGTGTGTTACTGTGTTATTCTTGGGCTGGGGTATAGCTCAGCAGCATAAATGCCTGCCTGGCAAGTGCAAGGTCCTGAGTTTGATTCCCAGTATCAAAAAAAAAAGTATTATTCTTGCATGAGTGCATCTACTCAGTGGTGGTAAGACTATGAGGTTGGGAGGTGCAGACATAGTAGTTAGGGGACATGGGGTAGTTGTAGTATGATGGATATTGTTGGGAAAAAGATGAATCCTGGAAAGGAAAAGTAAGGAAGGAGAAAGAAGTAATTATAAATCCAGGAGAGATTGCAACATGGTGGATGAGATGAATCTGTGACTATGTATTAGGATGAGGAAGACAGAGAAAGATGACAGGGTTTCTAAATTGGATATTTGAATGCATAGGGGTGACTTGCCAAAAATAATGAATAGATTTGGGGAGAAAAGTGCTGAGCTTATTTTGGAAATGTTGGGTTTGGGGCTCCTGTAGATGAGTATATATGTGTAGTCATGAAGGATGGAAGGTACTTCACTGGGAAAGAGGCAGAATAAAAACATAAAATGACCGAGAATTCGGGCAGAGAATTCAATTGGGCAGTCATCCCTGTACACCAAACTATATCTGTTGATGCCTGTGGCTTCACCTTGATTTCTAGTAGCCTCATACCCTCTTGCCCCTTTCACTTTTCTGTGTCCCAGTTGGAACAGTAAAGCATGTGGGAATCTGCCCAGGAGAGAAGGCTGGGGAATTCTGAGTTCAATGAGGACAGAGGAAAGACCATTAAAGTCCTGAGTATGAGTAGAGGAGGGCAGGAAAGCCAGAGGGAGTGTTGGATAATGGGTGCAAGGGAAGGAAATTCCCCAGAGCAGAATCATTCTTCTCAAGTGGCTCACAGAGGGAAAATTATGTAAGGACTAGAAGATGAATGCTGAATTTAGTCACACAACGAAGTATTGATGATGTTACCATGATTCTGGATGGGGGAGCAGTGTGTTTTCACAGGGTCCATGGAAACTGAGAAAGTAGACAGTTCCAAGTCTTAAATGGGTGGTCAGACAGGGACAGGAGACCCAGAAAAGATTCATTGGACAGGAGGATGGCAAGGACTGGGCAGGACCAGAGAGGTCATCAAAAGGAGAGCATGTCTACTTGACCAAGCACAGGTTCTGAAGGGAGAGCAGATGTAAAAAGAGACACCTTGCTGCTTTAACAGAAGGAAAAGAGAAAGTTTGGGATGCAGGAAATCTGTAGGCTTTGTGGCGGGATTTTCAGCGCATGCCTCTTCATTGGCATTTTCTGTGTGTCAGAGGTGGGAGGCATCTGAGGAGATTGGAGATGTGAGAAACATCAACAGTGCTTTATATAGCCCTCTGGTAAATGGGAAAAAGATTGCTTATTTAGAGACTTTTATTGGGAGAATTCTAGCCTCCAAGCTCTGGGAACCAAAGTGCAAATAGGACACTTAAACAGGGCCTGACACCGTTCTCAGCATGGAACAGTGATGGGGTGGAGGCAGCATGGCCGCATGGGTCCTGGGGACTCCCTATGCACCCTCTGCTCCCAGTGAGTCTGAGTCATGTGTGGTTAGTTTCCTTTACTAAAACCCAGTAGCTTGGGTCTAGAACAGAGGAAATGAGCAACTGACAGCCTGATGAAGGAACACAAGAAGGTTGGTATGTTGGGCAGGGGGTAAACGCTGATTACAGGTAAGGACCACAAAGTGTATCCGGATGTGGAATTAGGCTGTTTATTTCTTCCTCTCTCTTTTTTCCTTCTGACAGGAACTGCTATAGTGATTGTCTGTGAACAAATGTCTTTGGGGCACATATAAGCATTTCTCTAAAATGGATACTCAAAGATCTATAGATACAAAGGAAAACACATCACTGATTTCCATCAATATTGTCACATCGTTTGGTACAAATGCTTCCCCAGTTTGTATGCACCACAGCATCCAAAGAGCCTCAGGCATGTCTAGTCTTTCCTTTACCAATTTGATGGACAAAGCAAAGGCTCTCCCATTTTTCTGTGCCCTTCACTGATTGCTTGTTACGGTGGCCTTTTTTTTTAAGCCATCCTGCATCTTGCTGGAGACTTGTGGTGTGCATGATGATTGTGGGAGTATTTTAGAGGACAGCGCACAGAGGGGATTCCTGCAGGGCTGGGATGGGGGCTTTGGGAAGTTCTTGGAGGAAATCCAATTGGAGACCAGAGATGCAATGTGAAAGCCAGAGAGGAAAGGATGGATTCTAGGTGCCTTTCAGGAAAGCAACAGGGCATAATCAGAGCTCTCGGAGGTCTTTCTCTGTATGAGTGAGAATGCTAGAATTTGAACCAGGAGAGAAGCAGAGAAGCAAGAGTAGACCTCTGTCCAATGCCTGGCTCTACTTATTGGATGTCAAATATTTTCTAGTGTCATTTAGTCTGGGTCTGCTCTTCTTTGCTAGTGGAACAGATCAGTGTGCGTCTGTACCGCCTTTGGGACTTGGGGTTCTGTTTACTGGGCCACCAATTGGGCCCTCCTGTCTTAGGGGCTTCATATCTGCTGTTGCTGGTGCTAAACCTGCACTGTGTTCTGCGCATTCCAGCAGCTGGGGCTCATCATACTGCCAGACATTCATCTGGTTGATTCCTGTTCTGGATGTCACTAAGACACAGATTTAATAGCTGTCTCTGATACTGTAGGGCAAGTTCCATGGGAGCAGAGGGGAGGTTCAACTCATTCATTCCTCCCTCCAAGAACACTTCTTTTGTAAAGGATCAGAGAGGAAATAGCTCAGGCTGTGGGCCCTTTGGACAGTCTCTCTTGCTGTTCTCCTTTGCCTTATAGCCTGAAAGCTCCCTGGAGGATAGGTAAACAAGCTGCTTACCTATAGGTAAATAGGTTGCTTCCAATATGGCTTTATTATGCTAGAACTTGAACTTCCTTTCATGTTCATATCTCCTAGAATATTATTGTTCTCATAATTTTTTCCTCAGTTATTCAAAATTGCAAACATCATTGTCAGCCCATGAACCAGACAAAAACTGACTAGGGACAAAAAGCCTGAAAGCAGAATTTCACCAGCCCCTGTCCTAAAGCAGTGCACAGGGCAGAAACAAGAGCACAGCTCCAATTCTGTGCCAGAAGAGAAGAGGCAATATGTAAACAGTGTTTCTTGCACTCTCTGCCTCCTGCACAGTAGCAAAGATCCGTATTGCAGAATCATTAAATGAACAATAGACTTGGTATCAGCTTATCAGGATTCCTGGAGAATGGTGTGACCTTGGGCCAGTTGCTTTAACTCTTGAGATCTCACTGTATGGTGGGCACAAGCTTCACCTCACTGAAGGGTGTGGAATGTTTTTCATTCCCCGATGCCATCCTCGGGATCCTGGTACTCTTTGAAGTGGGGGAAGCTGCAGAGACAACAAAACTCCCAGAGCCAGTGAGTAGGAGGACCCACATCTGGAGCTGAAGATGTTTGTGGAGGTTGCATGGTCCCTTGATGATATGTGCTTTCAGGTTCTGAGGCCTTCTCCTAGGGAAGACACAGTACAGGCTCCTTTCCCACACTTGTGGTTAATCTCAAAGTGGCCCTGACTTTATTATTTTTAAGGTGAGGGTGTTATATTGGCCTGGATGGAGTAGATAGCAAACTTCAACTAGGTGGTGGCTTCATTACAGTGAATTGGAATCTCTTGAGCTTGGTATCTTTTGCCTCTCCTCTTTGTCCTGTGCACTGTACACAGTGCCGTGTGGTTTAGAGGATGCAGAAGTATGACTCTATTTTTTTTCTGTTCTAAGCCTGGGTGGGCAGCAATATAGTTTTCTTTTTCATCTTGCTTCCTTTATTTGGTTGGGACAAGACCAACTTACTAAAAAATAACACAATAAGCAAGATGAGTTACCTAGTGGTAACTTAAAATCTTAAATCAATTGTCAAAGCGTAGGTGATTCCTCTGGGAAGTGTGGAATCGGTTTTTTGTTTGTTTTTAACTCCACAATATGGAAATTGTAAGGGAAAAAATGATATCTCACTCTCTGAGGTGCATGTGCTGCTGCTATCACACCTTCTATGCCGAGACATCTCTGTCTCTCTGCCATTCATCTCTCCTGATTGGTTTTGCTTTTCTTTTCCTAAGATGTTGCTAAATTTGCTTGTAAAGTTTTGTTTATTCATTGGCGCTCAGTTGAAAGGTGCTGGATCATTAATCTGACTATTCAAGGTTAACCAGGCTTTATGCTGAAATTGCCTTTTATGGAACAGATTTCAAGGTTTTGCAAGAGTTGAGTGCTACCTCATTTTTGACATTTCAGCAATGAATCCTGTTTGAAATGTGATTTGAATCCAATCATCATCTTATTTGTGGAGGAAGATAAAAATAATACACAAATATTGCAGCAAAATTGCATTTCTTCTGCCCCCCTTATGCATTTTGATTCAGCTGCAGTTTGCTAGGTGGCATCAAGCAATGTCATTCCTATTTAATTCTGTCTTCCACTCTTCCCCTTACATACATTTCCCCCCAGGAAGGCTTAAACATATTTCTTTTATATCTAACATAAGTCTTACAGGGCTTTTCAAGGGTGTACATGGAAGAAATGAAGCTTGCCCAGTTACTTCTGTGCCTTATTGCAAGTGCCAGGGTCACAAGGTTTGAGTGGGCTTCTAATTCACCTAGTTATGCAATCATAGAATTATTTATTTCAAGGAACAAATGAAGAATTTCATCTTCCAGGCTTCTTTGTAAATGTGTGAACAAGTTTATAATGCTTCCTTCTCTGAGTGTTTGGATGTGGCATTTTAATTAAAGACCAAGGCAGCAAGCAAGCTTTGCAGTTTTCTGTGATCTGAGGTAGCCCACAGATCTTACACACCACCAATCACTGCTTGTTCCACCCACATCCTGAGAGTCTGGTTTCCTAAGCAAAGAGAATCTTTCTCTTAGGACTAGACCCAATTGGCTGGTACGACGCAGCCTTTCTTTGTAAACTTATTCCTGTAGATGCTACCACATGCACGTAAGTTAGAGCCATGTCTGAAGATGTCTCACTAGCAGTTCCCTGACAGCACCCACTTCCTGTTGCTACCTGCAAATTTTCTCCCTCTCCCTCTGAAACCTTTCTCTTTTAAAGGCTTTCAACCTCACATTCACACTAAAATGTTTACAGATTGCTGATGTTCAGCCTCATCCTGATGCAACTGTGGGAAGACAGCAATAGAGTAGACAAGATTGAGCCTGTGGAGCTGGTTAAGCCCCTGATTTTCTGCATTTAAATAATAAAGATTTAAACAGGAAGTATGCACAATGGCTGTATTAGCCCATTTCCTGTCACTGTTACAGATTGGGTGACTTATAAGAAAGAAATATATACCTCAGACTTCCGGATAGCTTGGTGCTATTCAGTATCTGTGAGGGCTTCCTATTGCATCTTAGCGTGGACACACAAAGAAAGGGAGCAAGTACCAGGCAGAGGGATGGGATGAGAGCAATTCTATCATTAGCTCATTCCCATGGTGACAGCATCAATCTCCTCAGGAGGCCAGAGCCCACATTTCCTTATCACTTCTAACACTGTTACAATAACTACCAGATTTTGGCAGCGGCATTCAGATCATAGCCATGATGAGAACATGGATCTGGGTTTAGTTCCTGACTCTGCCACATTGAACTATGTGCATGACATTGCCTCAGTTTCCCTATCTTTAAATGGAGGTAATAATAATCCTACCTCATAATACCATGTGAGAACTTAAGGGGGTAAAGCTCGTAAAGAGATTACACGGTGACTCATATATCACAAGTTCTCAAGCAGTGATTAGTAACAAGCTGAGCAGATGATGTCCTTGCTGTAAAACATCAGACTCCAGCATGAGGTGGCTGAAATATGAGTTTGGGGAGGAGTAGACCAGTGAGATCTTTGCATGGAACAAACCTCCCTCAACTATTCATTTAAGGATTCATTTCTAAGCTTCACCTTGCTCTTCTGATGCCACCATCAAAGGTCAAACTTACCACAGCTTAATGTAGGCAAAACATTTTACCTGGGCATCCATATGGATACTTAGGACTCTGACATGGGCCTTTTCTTTGCTGCTCAGATTATTTCCTGCTCTTCCTTCTCATCCACTTCTCATTCTGTATTGTGAAATGCTGAGCCCAAATCCTTCTCTATTCATTTGACAAAAAACAACTGAGCACCTACTCAGCACCAATCATGGGATGTACCAGACATTAATTCCTGCACTAATGGATCTCGGGGCCTAGCACAAAGGGTAGAAAAGCAACAACAGCACTATAAAAGGAGAAATTGAGTATAGTAACCCTAAGTTTAGAGCTGTTTGTGAAAGAAACTAAGGTGTTACAAAGCAAAACAAAAACAAAACACTAGTTCTTTCAATATCCCCACTTGTCAAAAATCACATGTGACACATAGTAGGTCCTCAGCAGATTCTTGCAGAGTAGCTACTAAAGGGAGATGAGGGGCTTCAGTACGGGTGTTCACACAGCCTCTCAGAGGAGTTGCTATTTGAATGGAAATGTAAAGAGTAGTTCATGAGTTAGGAAGGACAAGAGTGGCATTATTGGTGAGAAAGGCAGGGAGCTGCAAAAACCTCCAATGGCTTGAGGGACTGAAAAATAAAGACTCTCTAGGACTGGGAAGTAAAGAGAAATGAGTTAGAGTGGCAGTAGATTGCTCAAAGATGAGGCTGAAAAAATACTCAGAGGTCATCGGATGGGGAACATAAGTTCTGGAGAGGAATTTGAACTTTATCTGAAGAGTCAAAGGAAGCATGTGAAGACTTGGTGAAAGTTCGTGAGTGATCCCCCAAATCCATGTCTGTTTTGGGTTAATGAAGCTAAAGGGTGAATATTTGCCCTTGAAAATAAATCTGTTGTGAGTTCAAATACCAGCTTTTAGTTACAGTCTTTATCACATTCCTTATCTTTGGCAAGGACCTGTATGCCTAATTTACAATGAAGGAACTGAAAGTTAAGATGCATTCCTCCCCTGCGTGATTTTGGAACCCTCCCAGGGCACTGCTTTTTTGGCCTTCCTCTGGCAGATTGTTGGTATCATCATGCACCCTGACTTCCAGGGCATGCCTTAGGTTGGCAGGTGCAAGTCTTGCTTGCAAGGGAAAATACAACTTAGGTTTAAAAGGACTTGATTGGGGGGAAAAACTTTTAAATAAAGAGGTATAAAAAATACACCATTCCTTAAACTAACGATATCTGGAATGATAAATTGACTTAAAGAATCATAAAAGAGCCATTGGGTTAGAGGAAAGAAAAAAGAGATCCAGCATCACCCATTTGTTCTGGGCTACCTGATTCGTATATTTTTAACCTCACTGCATGTGGAATTCTGTTTTTTTTTTTTTTAACAGTTAAGCCTCATTTGTTGCTAGTGTGTACAGTGGGCACCTGTCAACTCTGCAGCCCTAAATCTGTCCCTTTTTGGTCCAGCGCTCTTCCTATCATTCACTAAACTCCATTTTCAGTCCTCTTAGTTGAGTAGAGGAGCTCCCTTTATCTGTAGAGAAGGATCATGCAGCTTATACCCGACTAGTCTGGGCGATGTATTTTCAGTCACTATGATTGTTGCAAGCTAAATGTGTACCTGTGAAAGCCAGTGACATGAAGTCTGTGGGATTTTAAAATTTAATGAGAACTTGGGAGGATGTAGGCTTGAAGTTGCTTGCAGCCATGTTGGCACCATATAGAACCTAAGAATGAGACACATTTATGGAGATCGTGGGGTAATATAGAACCGAGAGAGGGAAAACCTGAGATTCGATGACCCTATCTAATGGTGAGCTGAAACATTAATTTATTTTTATAATTTTTATTTTTAAATTAATTAACTTTAAAATTGAGAACTAAAAATTGGAGGGGGGTTGGTTATGTGAATAGAATACTACTTAGTCTTTTTTTTTTAATTTTAGAATGCAAAACAGAAAATAGGATAGAAATAATATAGAATTTAAAAAAAAAACCAACAGTAAGAAATCAACACTAGTTCATACATTTCATATTGTTACCTTAGAAGTAGTTGTTCAGGTTATAAGATCTAGGCATAAAAAATGATCAAACAATCAGACAATGACAGCACAAACTGTTCTTTTTGATGAACAGAGATTAGTAGTATAGTTATCTCGCACACGCATCCATACATAGTTATATGTGTAAACCTACATACATATAATCTTTTTCTTTCTTCCATTTCTCCTTTCCCCTAACCCAGTTGTTCTTTCCTTTCGAGCCTTTTCTTTCCCTTTCATTATATGTGCACCCATGT
>RJWT010034837.1:0-13601 GCA_004365215.1 Cuniculus paca
ATCCCCAGAGGTATGATGAATGTGTTTAAAGAGTTAGAGAAAATAGTCTTCAAAGAATTAGTTAAGAAATATTTGCAGGGGGATGAAAACTTTAAGAATATACCATATGAAAATTCTTAAAGTGAAAAGTCGAATGACTAAATTGAAATTTTGATGTATGCGTTTAATACTATATTGGAAAGAACAGAAGACTCTGAATTCAAAGGCAGATTTATACTGAGTATTTTGTCTTGGAAATGTGCAAGTCTTGGCTTTACTTTGCTCCTATGAAACATGTAAAAACTGTACCATATGTACTTCACTGTTGTGTAGTTTTCTTAAATAATTTTAGCATACCAGCATTAATGTCATAAGAGCACATTTATTTTAAAAAACATTTTTGATATTTTGAGTACTACTGAGACATAAGGCACTTGAAGCCTTTCTCCAAATGTAAAGAACTTTATTTCTTTCCGAGAAATCTAGAGATCGTGAACATATTGGCCTGCTGACAGTGGAAGATAGACATATTTTTCACATAATTAGAAAAACTGGGTTCTAAACTTTTTTCTAAGTGTCTTCATTCTGTTACTAGATAACACTACTTTCGTCTTTCACAAAATGCATTTGTTTTTTCCCTGTTGTTGCTTCTCATACTTCTGCCTCAGAGAGTTGAAGAATTTTCTAATGGGGAAGTTTGAGTAGAGTGCAGGGTGGAGACACTGCCAAAGTAGATCTAGAAGAGTATTAAAAAGTCAGCCTAGGAGGAGGGAGTTGGACATACGGAGAAAATGGAAGAGATACCAAGATTAAGTAGCAGGCGCATCTCCTAGAGTCATTCTGTATCTTACCAGAGGAAATTAAATTCATTCTTATAACAAAATAGAGTACACTGGGTTTGAATTCCAGATGATGTTTTAGTTGGAACCATTAATTTTCACACTGGGATGCTGAGTGATGAGACCACTCGATTAGCAGCAAGTTAACTGAAGCCCCAGTCATGTTTCTTGTGACTTGGAGTCACTTAACCTTCCTGAAACCTCTTCCATTTTTTTTTCCTTATAGTTAGGTGTTTACAAAATATTATGGACTAATGCTGTAGAGTGTTAAGTCTATTAAGATTGAAGCTAGGAACCTCAATCAGTAGGTTATACTGTAGTGTTAGAAAGTTAAATGAGTGGTTAATTTTTATAATAACTTTGAAGAAAAATAAAGATATTGCATGTACTTAAGTTTCCTGTAAGTACCTCTAAATCTGTGCAGTAGGATAGGAAGGGCCTCCAGGTTTAAATATATTGACTCTTGACAACCTCTTATTTGTATTAAAAAATGTAGTGTGAACTAGCGACCCTATAAAGTTAGCCATAGTTGGTGTAAAGATGGCAAATGCATTTACTTCAGTGGACTAACGGATATGTTAAAATTGTATGCAATAAACAACCATGAGATTAAGAAAATTTTGGGCTTTTGGGGGGCCTCTTCTTCTGCTTGCCCTTTATGACGGAATGAGGGCATGTGGACTGGAAGTGTGTGACTTTCAGAGCACTGAGTGAGACCCAATCTGTGGGTTCATGGATTTTTCTGAGTCTTTTCATTTTATGTTGCACTTGTTCTTTCTCATATGTGGCCAACAAGCAACATTTTACTTCAAACCTAGCTGAGGGTTCTGGAGGTTACCCCTTGGTGGGTTTTCGTTAGTCACTGCTGTATGGCTTCCTTACTGTGGCACGTGGTTTCTGTGGGTGAGGTGTGGGGGCTTCAGGAGTGCCTCTCTGCCTTCAAAAATAGTGAGATCAGAGTAGCCTTTCTCTTTGGTTGATCTTCAGATTTTACTTCACTGTTGTTACACATTTTGGGGTGGTTTATACTGCTGAGATTCTATAACAATACTTAAAGGGTACCTCTGTGAAAATGAAATTCTAATTTCTTATAAGATTCTAATTGTTAATTAGCTTACAATTTGCCTTCAATGTTTTGTTTCCTGAAACCTCTTTCTTTCTTTTTTCTTTCTTTTGTTCTTTCTTTTGTTCTTTCTTCATTTTCCTTTTCTTTCTTCTTTTTTTCTTCTCCCTCCCTCCCTTTCCTTCTCTATACCTACCCCTCTTTTCCTTCCTCCCTCCCTCCCTCCCCCCTTTCTGTTGCCCATCACAGTATTATTTGAGAGGTGTAGTTCTCCACTTCTGCATTCAATTTGGTCTTTGGCAGCCAAGTCAGAGTTCTAGCTTTCTTAGCACAAAAATCAAATGTGTAATGCCCAGTTTTCATTGAATATGGCAAATTGTGAGCATGAGTAAACATTTTTCAAATTTGTTTATCCATTTGAAGAAACAAAGTTTGAATTAAATAATGAGGTAAGGAATCATCCTAGTTTTACCATAGACCCCTAATGATGGAACATTAGTTTTAATCGGATTGTTGGCCCTTTAATAAAAGAATCGTTGTATCATTAAACAGTGAACTGAGGCCTGGAACGAGTTCCAGGTGCCTTCTGAAGCTCTATTCCAGGTCAGCAGTTTTGCTTATTAAAATCCATTTATTCATAACAAAGTATTAATTTATCCAAATTTGGAAGAAAGAAACATATGAAAAGGAAAACTAATTAAAAAAACCAGCATTGTTGAAAACTTGGTTTTTAGGTTATCCTTCCTGACTTTGCTTTGTCAGGGTTTTCGTGAACTTATAGCAGTTTGTTCTACATTGCATCATAGACTTTTCAAGGTACCTGTCCCTAGTGCCAGATAGACTCATTACTCATACAAATCTGGGTTATATTTTTCTAGGAAAATTAATTACTTTATGCTGGCTACATATGGTTAGTTTGTCAGCAGGAAAGCATTAACATATTTTGAGGTACTTTAATGTAGGTATTTAAGCAGTCTTTTTCTGTACTCCTTTTTCTGCAGGAAATAGTACATTAATGTATGTTAGAGTATAAATGTATTTTGTTAATACTAATGTTTTGCATGGGTTTCTGGAGAATTCCTCCTCACGTTTATTACAAAGTGCCAAATACCTGATTTTCAGTTAGGGATAAGAGCACTGACTAAAAAGCACAAATGCCATGGGTCCTTTGTGCACTTTAGGGGGCTTGACAGGGCACTGGGGATTGAAGTTAGAGCTTTATGCTTGCCAGCTAATGCTTTACCACTGAGTACATCCTCAACTGTTTTTCTTTTCTTTTCAACCAAAGTCCTGCTGTCTTGCTCAGGTTGCCCTTGAGTTTATGATCCTCCTGCCTCAGCCTGATGAGTAGCTTGGATTATGGGTGTGTGCTACTATGCCCAGCTATTCTGCGCCCTTCTAATGGCTATCATTACATATTTTATGTGTGAGTGCTCACTATTCTAAAGGTCATATTAAATTTAATAGAGTATTATTCATGTTACCAATGTACTATGGCTGTGTACCTTTTGCAGTCATAATGGGTTAAATTTCATAGACTTTAATCCGTTTGGTGACGTACAATGGATTTTATGACAAATCAAATGACTTTATGAGAAGTAATTGTTGTATAACTGTACTTCTTGTACTAGGGTTAAAATATTTAAAAAGAATGACTCATGCCCAGTAAGAATTGATACTTCAATCAGGCCACCCTTTATCTTTCTTCAATTTTATATTACTTAAAGATTAAAAAACACATAATTATTCAAAGTGTATCTGTTGAATTTACAGTCTGTTTTACTGTCTAGGAAAAATATTTTTACTAGAAAAGAGTCTTTTGCCTAAACAGGGAAACATGAAGCCATTTTTTGAAGTCAAAGAATTTAAGGGCAGTAAAGATGTTGTTGAGCGGACTTGTTATTAACTTACTTTAGTAGAGTCTTAGATTTTTTTTCTTGTATGCGCATAAATACTTAACATGTCGTGTGGCTGGGTTGAGTGTTAGGTATATGTCATGTATTATTTGCTAATGAAATGTTTCAGTTACTATAAGGATTGGGTCCTTCTAAATATATTCTCAGGTGTCTACTAAGTTAATTCGTTATTGCTCAGTTTTTGTAAGATGACTAGGCTGAGTTATGTTTTCACTAAGGCTTTGTGTGTGTTATATTGTTGTCTAATAAGATTTTGTGTAATATACTCTAAATAGTCATTACTGTATTAGTACAGATAACTGTCCTTTGAACAGTTGTTTTCATTCTATTTGACATCCTATAAGCTTCAGATAGCATTAGCCTTTTCTTTAGGATCTGTGGCAAAGAGGACTAGTCTCTATTTTAACTCTGTTGTATTCTGTTATTATTTTTTGTTTGGTTTTTCCTCAGAGTGCTTTTGATTTTACAGTAGTTGAACTTCAAGAATTTTGCTATCACTTTCTCATCAATATGATTTAAGACTCAAATTCCAAAGGCATTTGGTCAAAGGAATTCCTGTCTAATCTAAAGATGGTATAGCTCAAACCTGTAGGAAATGGTTATTCCCCCTCCATGAATGGAGAGAGTAAGCTTAAAGATAGGCAAGAATATGACCCTTTGTTCTTTTTGACACCTCTAGCCCTTAATTCTCACCAGAGAAACCTGGCCGCCCAAACAGGGTTAACTTTGCACATGAAAGACCTGTGGCTTTGTCCCACTTCTATCTCCCTGACTCCCATGTTTCCCAACTCTGATTCTGCTAATTTAGTAGGTGTCAGGAGTCATTCTGCTTTCTGTGTTTCTGAAGAAAGTCAATTTACTACAAATTGGGACCTATTTACTCTCCCTCTAACACATACTGTTAGTCAGCAGGGCTTCTGAGGACAGCAATTGCTATTTGAAGAAAACAAACCCTCTTTAGACCTTTCTGAACATGTTTTAAACATGACCTGGTGTATTTCAGTGTTGAGCAGGATTATTTAGAGTAATGATATGAATGCTTTATAATTTGTTGCCTATGTATCATAGTTTCTCTTTAAAATTCAGGTTTTTTTTAAAAAGGGTTACTTTATTGCTTAATTAAACTTTATTGTTTCATTAAAGCTTTCTCTTCATTGCACATCTAAATTGTTAATTTTGTTTTTGAGGGATGACTCTGGATTTCTTACAAAAACAAGCAGGGATTTTCTCTCTTCCTGCCATCAGTTTCAGGGGACATATTGCTTCTTCGGTACTGTCATACCAATAAATCATCCCAGATTACTCGCAGTCATACAGTACTAAAGTATACCATGCATTTTAAAGAAAATCTGCTATTTTCTTTTCAATCAGATGAGCAATGTGAAGAGACTACGGCCACGGCTCAGTGCTATTCTCTTTAAGCTGCAGTTTGAAGAGCAGGTGAACAACCTCAAACCTGACATCATGGCTGTCAGTACTGCCTGCGAAGAGATAAAGAGGAGCAAGAGCTTTTGCAAGTTGCTGGAACTTGTGTTGCTAATGGGAAACTACATGAATGCTGGCTCCCGGAATGCTCAAACCTTCGGATTTAACCTTAGCTCTCTCTGTAAAGTGAGTTTGGTTTTTTTTTTTTTTTTAAGACACATATTTGCTTGAACACTTAGTCTTAAATGTCAGCCCTGATTACATTATTTGAATATTTTTATTTTGATATGCTCATTATCAAGGACTTGAACTGAACCGTGAACTCAAACCCAGACTGAACTGAGCTAATTTACTCAACCTCTGAACTAAATCCAAATATTAATTTTCTCTCATCTGCAAATCCAACAGAAAGATTTTATTTAATAACAAAATTACATCGTAAACCTATGCTTTCTCGGAGCAACAAAATGGAGCATTAAAATAGTTTAAACATAATATTCAGTTCAGACACCTGCATAGGATGTTATATATTGAATATTGCTTAAGGATTGCCTAAGTTTTTACCTTTAACTATGTAAATATTTCTGTACATTGCTTTTTGTAAGCAAATGAAGAGAGAAAAATAAAACTGCTTTATGTAAAGGCAGAATAAAGGCAGAATAATTAGGAATAAACATACCTCAGATGTCATTGATGATTTTGAAGTGTTTCCATATAACTATAATTTTAGATGATAAAACATTTTATAAGTTTAGAGAATATTTTCTTTGTGTTCTTCCATAGGTTGAATTTTCTTACAGCAAATATATTCAGTGTTTCATATAACAGAGCTCTTTCCTAAGGAGTGGACCATAGTAATAGTGCTGTATTGATCTGCTTACAACAAATTCTTCTCAGTTACACATCACAAGAAAAGCTTTCTCTTGTTCCTGACCTTGTAACATCTATACTCACTGATTAAGGAATTTGATTATTGCTATTGCCAGTTTGGTAGGGAAGGTGAGAAAAAAGTTCAGTGTCAGCTGTGGGTTTACCGAATAGTTATTCCTTTGGTGATTGCATGCATTTTTTTTTTGCTCAGTTTCCCTGACCTAAGTCTTCCATTGGTATCAGACTTTGTGTGCTTTTCCCTCTCCCGTTTCTGTTCTATATTTTCCTTTGTTTTCATAGACTTATGTATTTGATTAAGATCTCTGTTGTGGCTAACACAATTCCTAAAACATCTTGCATATTCTGCACATATATTGAGTGCTTACTCAGGGTGAAATCCTGGGCCAGATGCTTTATCAGATCATCTCTTTAATGTAGGTGATTAATTTTTACCTGGCATACATGGAACTCATTTTTTACACATAAACCATTAATTATGATTAAATGTTTTAATGAAGCTATACAAATGTTATGGCAGCCATGTGAGGCAGGAGGGCTAGCCAGCTGCCAGAGGGCAGCTAAATATTCAGAGAGGAGTAGAAATTTGAGCTGAATCTTGAAGGATGGGTGTGTGTTCCATAGAGGAAAAGGTGTTCTCAGCAGGAGAAAGTAGTTTTCATAAAGGTTAACTGTATGGCGTGGGTGAGTACCCTAAGTGGTCTAGTACCATTGGAGCCCACACCAGACAGGAGTTGGGGAAAATAGCACTGAGTTGGTAAGTTGGTTTAGATAGCGAAGAGTCTTGAATGTCAGGCTAATGGTGAAGGTTTAATGCCGACATGTTAATTCTGTAAGGCAAGTTATGTGATCACATATTTTGTACGAAGATAATCCTATCAGCAGTATGAAAGTTTAAGCTGTTCTAGCCAGTACTGTTGTTAATCATATGTTTGTTTAAATTGATACTCATTAAAAATTAAAGAAAACTTTAAAAATTTAGGTCCAAAGTCACACTTGCCAAATGCCAAGTCCTCAGTGTCTACATGTTGGTAGCACAGACAGAATCCAGTTCAATCATTACCAAAAGTTCCATTCTGAGTACTAAGTTAAGGAATTATAGGGGATGATTTTCAGTGGCTAACATGTATTGTGTGACTTAGAGGAAGCACAGGGGAAATCAACTAAGAAGATAAAGAAAGGGAAGAGATCAAAGATAATTCCTTAGTTTCCAGCTTAGCCAACTGGTAGGGGTACTGCTGCTGACACGTTTGATGTGATTATTCAAAAGGGAATGAATTCTGGGTGTCTTTGTTGTTATTTTTCTCCTCTTGCTTATCTCAGTATCTTAAAGGATGTGAGATTGAAGCTGCCTTATTTAATTACTTGTCAAGTAATTAAATATTCAAGTAAACTTGAATATTTACTATATAACAGTCACTGTACTTTGAGATAAAGGCCTTCCAAGGTAAAACAGTGGCGAAGGTGTTTGAGGTAACATAATAGAAGGGAAAGAGTAAAGAACATCAGGGGCATTGTCAGGGCATGGCTATTATGAGAGCCTGGGAAAGATGGAGGTATGCATGACTGCCAAATTCAGGATTCCCTGAGAAGGAAGGCACTGACATCAAGGCAAAAGAGGAGTTGTAAGATTGGGAAGATGCTTCTAGGGCAGATTGTTTCCTAGTGCAAAATGTCAGTTCAGTTTTAGATTTCGCATCTCAAAAATATAGTTGACTCACAAAATCTTGGCTGCATGCCCTCTTCTGTGCTTTCTCTACAGAGCTGTTGACAGGAGACTAGGTCTGATTAATGAGGTGAAATCCCCTAATGCAGTGCTCGATACATAGTAAATACTCAATAAGTAGCTATCAAATGAATGAAACTTGTTTTAGTAGACACCGTGTAGTGTCTCGTATTTATTTTGTAGTTGAAAATGGATATCTTCTTAACGAGCTGCAATCGCTGATGCATAGTAATTTTTAAATCTTACAAATGCGATGCTTGCTGTTATTATTTTACTAGAGTTAGTCTACAGATCAGTTTATCTGTCTCCAGGTAATGGATTGCTTGTATTTTCATTTAATGATAGTGGGTATTTTGATCATCTCTCTTAGGAGACTTCTGTTGTGCAAGAAATAAAATAAATATTACAACTTGATATTTGTATTAGTCTACATATCAAGTTGAAAGCATATATTGAACAAGATGATATCTCATCGTGTTTGTTATCAAAAGTGGCAGCTTGATCTTTGACAATTGTGATTGAATTTTTCACACCAAATATAAAGCATTTAGTTTGTTCATAAGCCCCCATACAAGGAATTCTGTATTTATTTGACAGTAGAAAGTCAGGAAAATAGTTTGATCTATTAAAACATGTTGAGCAATTATATGACAGTGAGGATTTGTATATAAAATTCTTACTTTTAAAAAATCTTTAAAACTAAAACCCAAATATGAAAAAAATTGCAGGAAGATATACATATATATATATATATATATATATATATATATATAATTAACATTGCATTGCTTAGAAATAAGTACATGAATTTTGAGTCTCATACACATAGTTTAGTTTGAGAAGCTACATTGTATCTGTGTATGCATTTGTAATCAATTAACTATGGGATCTCTGAGTTTAGAGAAAAAATACTTACTTTTTTATATTCTGAAGACGTGATGTGGAATATGATAAATGTAAAAGTAAAGTATGATATAAGGTAAACATAAAGTAGAATATTTTAATAAGACGTGAATAAAAATTAAAATTGATACATAGATGTGGGACTTTCTTGTGGTAAAAGTGTAGTGAAAACATTTGCAAGAAATTTTTCATGAGCTAAAAGTAGTGTTTTTTCTGATTACCTAAAGCTGAATGTTCCAAGAAATTTTCTACATGTATCTTTCTAAAGGAAAAATATGGTGTTGAACAGTTTTCTTAAAGGCAACAGTGGAAGAATCCGTTTCATGTGGATCTTTATTTTAGAACCATTCTGTTCTTCCCTCTCCTTTGCACCAGATATGTATTCAAGACCTCTAAAAGACATGCCAGCCCACAGGAAACCCTCAGGGTGTAAGATACAGCGAGAATAATACTGCTCTTAGTTTAGGTGAAAGGCTGTAATAAGTACCTTGTTTTCTGATGGCTTGACTTTTTAAAATGATGAGCCTTAGAATAGAAGTGGAAGACTGCTTATCATTCATTAAATCCCCCAAAGATATTACTGGGCTTTAGATAAATACTAGACAAGAAGCATTTTGAGATGTCTGTATACAAGATCTCAAAATCTTTTAAAAATTATTTACTATTGATAAAATATTAATCTATATCCATGAAACTGCAGTCATCAGGTGATACTTTTCTGACCAAAACGCCTACTAGAGAAAATTTGTATCTGATTAGGATTGAAGGCATTTTTTCAAGAGAAGCCATAGGTAGGTCTTAGACCAGCATTCTAACTAAAGAATGAATTGAACCAACCATCAAAGTTCAGCATCATATTAAAATACAGGATAGAGCCCAGGATTTAACCCAGCGGTTCAGGTACTTACCTGGTAAGTGCAAGGTCATGAGTTCAATCCTAGGTACTAAATAAATAAAATATAGAATATAATTTTGACTTGTAAATTTAAGGGCAGATGTCAGAAATGTACACATAGCAGCTATAACATGCATTTAAGAATGCTTGCTTATGTCTAATGTGATTGATTTCTGAATATCAGGTCATCATGATCAATACAGTAGTGTGATGTAGCTCTTTGTTCTAAATAATTACAAAATCTCACTTCCTATAACAGCATAATACATACAAATTTTGGAGCAATTTACCAACTGTTTTAACTAAGTTTTATCAATATTTATGCCAACTTATTATTTGGGAAAATTGCAGGAACAGATAACTATTGAATCTACTTTAGATTTTTCCACATTTTTATCTTTTTTTAAGGAGGCTTTCCATTCTCTATGGCAGGTGAACACTAATGAGTTCACTTCAAAGTTAAAAGTCATCAAAAGATATGTAATATGGAACTTTGAGGGGTTGGGAGGTAGGTGTAGACAGGGTGACAGATGGCAGGAAAGATTTATGCCTAAGTTCTCTTTTGTATATGGGATTTTCTGGGTATTTCTTTTATAAGCAAGGGCTCATCAAAACTCTGATGGAAATGATTTAAAATGAGAACGTTGAATTTCTCTTTTCTTTAATGTGTCTACCAACCTTAGTACATGAATGTTCCAATTTTAGCAGCTTACTCTTAGATCACTTAATTTGCAAACTGGAGTATCTTTTAAAAGTGCCTTACCTCCTTCATCAGTTCATGTAATTCAGAATGTCGATCCTAGTTCGTAACATTTTAAAAAGTGCTCTCCCGGTGATTTTAATATTCAACCTACACTGAGATGCATTTTATGTCTATCCTATTTACATGTCCCCAAATGGAAAACATCTGATTGATGGTTTGAAACCAATTAACAAACAAACATAAAGAAATGAACACTAACCAACACCACAACAAAAACAAAAAAGAAACAATTTAAGGATGAATTGTGAAAATATTTCCATAAAATGGCTGCTTTTCTTACTTGCCAAACTGAACACTATTCTGAAAATGAAGATTTTTGAAGAGCTGTATGAATCTCAGATACAGTAGAACTGAAATAAGTTGGTGTGTCAATTCATTTTACAAGTTCCTACTTTTACAGGTAGTATTTCAGTGACTATAACACATGACAAAATGCCTCTTCCAATCATGGGCAGTTTGTAATTTTGGATACCTCTCAGTTCTCAGGTTATTATAGTTATTGTATAAAGCCTTAATCCTTGTGTGTGGCTTTTTCTTGTACTTCATGAAGTCATATTTAAGAAAGATCTTTGCCAAAAAAATTCATTGTTCCATCTGCATTCAGTATATGTTTTAGAAGTATTTTTATTTTTTATCAGATTGGCAAAATTGTACTAGTACATTTTGGCATCATTTGAGAGTAAAGTGGTTATGGGCCAAAGACTTGCAAATAACAAATGCCATTCTTATTTTACATACAACCAATTAAATCACAGGAATACTGATTTCCAAAGCAATGTGAAACTATTTAAGATGCCTAACCCCCTTTGACTCTTTTGTTAACACATTTAATCTGTAGCATTTGTCAAGAAATATTTAATTGGATTTACTAAGTAATATTTTTGATAAATTCTTCTCCTCTTTTTTTATTTTTTTTTTCAGTTGCTGTATGCATTGTAAATTGGAATTACTCCTTTAATAGAATATAAAAGTGTGACTTCAGTCAGGCAGAACCAGCAGGGTGCTTGTGTGCTGTCATGTTGCTCCTTTCTTAACAAGCACTGCTGCTCCTTCAAACTCCCCCAAACCTCCAGCCCCCCTGTTATAGAGGACTGCTACTCATTAAGGAAGCGTCCAAGATCATCTCACCTTCTATCTCTGGTTTAGTCTCTTTTAGCCTTGGACAAATGAAAAATCAAAAATCCCATTTGTGATAACCCTAGGAAGCATATTGTTTACCTTTTCATCAAAACTCTTCATTCTTTCATATTTGGGATCAGAGCTAAAACATACAACATGTTAGTCTGCATAGTTATACTTAGTAATATTTATGAACACTTGCTCTTAGGGAACAGGAAGAGAATAGGATGATGAAATATGTGTGTAGGTGACTTTAGACTTGGTTCCAGTGCTGGGAGATACCTAATAAACCCTTCCCAACCACAAATTCACAGAAAACACATGAAATATATCAAGTATGGATTTTGTTAAGTTCTTTAAATGTAAAATTCAGAAGTTCCTGCATCTATTTCTGTTTGAAAAACAAGTAAACATTTTAAATTAATGAGTGATACACATCTATTCATCATCACAATGAAAATACAATATCAAAATTTCTTGAATGCATGAAAACAGTGCTTCAGGGAAATGTATAACACTGAATGTATATTTTGGGTAAAAAGAAAGATTTAAAATCAGTAATTTAATCTTCCACTTTTGGAAATTAGAAAAAGACCAGATGCAATCCAAAATAAAAAAGCAAACAAATAATATATATTAGAGAAGATAACATTGAAGTTGAAAACAAGAAATTAATAAAGAAAATTAACCCTAATTTTATGCATTAGAAAGCTCAATAACATTGACAAACCTCTAATCAAGCTAACCAAGAAAAAGAATGAGAGAAAGAGAAAAGATACAATTTATCCATATCAGAAAAGAAAGAGGCTATCATTAGCAATCCCACAAACATTAGAAAGACCAAATAAAGGAGTATCGTGAACAACCTAATGCCCACAAATTTGATAACATGGATGGAATGGACCAATTTCTTAGAAGTGTCATAAAACTTACACAAGAAGAGATGGGCTAATCCCAATAGTCCAGTATCAGTACAGTAATACCTCAGTTCACGAATGTGTCTGTTCTTGAACAATTCAGTTTGCAGACAGAAGCATTTGGAAAAATCTTGCTTCAGTTCATGAACTCTGCATCTGGTGAACAAACACTACTGTGACCATCTTCCCAGCATGAACATGAACGTGGCCATCGACTTCAGAATCATGGAATGAATTTAAGTTTGTGAACCATAGTACCACTGTAATTTAATCAATGATTATTCTTATAAATCATTAACAAAATCCATATAACTCTAGCAAACATTTTAGGAAAAAGTAATAGTATCTCTACATTCCACTCCAGCAAATAAAAGCAGTGGGAGCACTAATGTTAAAAGGGCAGGCTGGGTCAACATTTGTAAACCACTGTAATGCATCACATCAACAGGTTAAAGGATAAAAATTGTATTGATATATACAAAAATGGTGAAATCATGCAATCATAATAAAAATTCTCAACAAACTAGAAACAGAGGGAGAACAGCTTCAATTTGCTAAAGTACATCTACAGAAGTCCTACAGGTAGAATCATACTTAATGATGAGGATCTAGAAGCTGACCATAAGATCAGGGGCAAGGCAAAGATGTCTCCTCTTAACCCTGATATTCAATACCATACTGGAAGTCTTAGCTAACACAACAAGACAAGAAAAGGAAACAAGATGTGTTGAAATGGGAAGGAAGACAAAACACTGTGTAGAGATGACACTGTAACCACCTCCCTCCTGTACTATGATTTAGTTCCTTGTTTTGGGGCAGTGAATATTGAAGCAGACAAAATAGCATGCAGCAAGCCTGGGGAAGGACCAAGTATATGTTTAGTAGGTAGAATAAAAAGAAGAGCTCCCTGCTTGTCAGGGAGGGGATCAGTAAGGCAGACAGTGTAGATGTTTAAGTCCATTGGCTTTTTTGTACAGTTTTTTGCATAGGTGAACTTGACAGAAAGCAGAGATGCTGCTGGTTGCAAGTAGGCCGTTGATGTTCAGGAAACAAACTACTTTGCATTTCACTTCTAGGGCTTCTCTCCTTTGTTTAAGGACATGATTTTTTCTCCTTGTATTCCATTAGGCCCTTAGTGTCAGTTTCCTTAGGTTAATCATTCAGGCCT
>RJWT010034838.1:0-13599 GCA_004365215.1 Cuniculus paca
ATTAAAGCTTTTCTCAGCCTCTATTCATGCCAGGTGGTTTCCTGCCCTCTAGTTACTGTGATTTTCAGGTACCTTCAGGTTTTAATGGGAATGCTAACTGAATTCTGAGGAGCATAGTCCTTTGCTATCAACTTTTCATTTGACCCCAGCAGATAAATTGTATTATACAGATTGAAGAAGAGGAGTATGTTAAAAATACATACTTGCAGAGCTGTAAATCTGCTATTAATACATTTGGTTATTTTGCTCCTTTGCCATATGGAACTTGAATGCAGAGACCTGAACTATTTTGCACATATTTACTGTGCCATCAGATGACAGAGCTGCAATGATGAACTTAACCTAGCACCGGGGCCTACCCTGAGGCTTCCTGAGACAGCTCTTTTCTCCTGGATAAGTAATATGGAAACAAACAGTCATGATACTGTTTACTGTACTTAAAATATATTAATTACACTGATATAGGAAAACCATATTAGCAGTAGTTAGATGCATAAATTTTATATAACTAGTTCTGGCAGATAACACGTGCACTGTGCATTCATTACTACCGTGAAACCGCCCTGTTTACAGCTACATAGCCACTAGTTGTTTAATAGGCCAATTTAAGAACAGCCAGCAAAAATAGTAGCAGTTTTCTTTAGGCTTATTTCTCTTTTTAATGTATCAAGTGAAATTAAAGGGACTCCTAAAGAAAATTCACTTTTGTATTAGCTGTAATAAAGGATGCTAAAGCAATATAATCTGGAGTCAGTAATTAGTGTTACTGAATTGTATTGTTTCCAGAGAGCAACTTTAAAATCCGTAAGTTGCTAAATACTTACTCTGTAAACTTGCAGAAATGATATTTTATAAAACATTAAACACTTCAGGTAATCTTTCACCTAACTCGCAGTACGACTTGATTGTCAGTTTTTGGTGGCCACTTAGAAGGGGACTTAAGTGTTGAGTGATTATTTGCTGAGCAGTGGTCCTTGCTCACAGAACCTGCATGTGCTTTAGAATAATTGAGATCAGGAAAGGAACAGAGGACTGGGTAGGTATCTTAGTGACACAATGATGCTTGGACTTTTGCATAGGTAGCTAATAAAAGGTCATATATAAGAATAAGGAAAATTGTGGTTATGGTAGGCAAAACTAAGTGGAAAGAGTCGATTTGGTCTTGTCACTAGGGTTCCTCAGCAGGCATTTACTGGACGCCTGTTGGGTGCTGGGTGTGTCCTGGGCCTTTAAACATGTTGTGTGTCCAGTGAGAAGACAGGTGAAGGATAATTTTGTGCCCTAACAAGTATATGATGGTCAGGTGTGGTAGAAGAGTTGTAGCAATTAACTGTGGCAGTGTGTCCTGGTTGAGGGTGGAGATCAAAAATCACAGGGCAAGAAGATGCCACAGTGAAGTTGGAAGAGATGCCCAGTAGTTGTCTAGCAAAAGAAAGGGAGATTGGTGGTTCAGGGTGTCAGATGGTCTGTACAGAGGCAGAGAGACCCACATGGTTAGACGGTTATGCATGTGGGGCTGTTGGCTTCCACTGGGTAATTATGCTACACGGGGACCCAGCAGCCAAAGGCCTTCAATGTCAGGGCTGCTGCCTTGCGAGGACTCTTTCTTTTAGGGGGTGTAGTAATGGAAGGGTTGATGTCCTGACCACACGTGCAGCATGTGCCATTGCTCTGTGGAGATGGAGGTCCTCGGGGTAGCAGGGGCTGGATGCAGGTGCCTGTCTGGGCAGCAGCTGCAAACTGCACCCACCCAGACATTCGAGTTCTTAGGAATCCTAGCTTTTCCCTATGAGGGTATGGTCTTTGCAGTGCTACCTTGCCCCGGGAAGCTGTGGGATGGTACTGTTTTGATGTTGTAAAGTGCCCTTTTTTTCTACATGTCTGTGAGGAGCTCACATGTAAAGTCTTTCAGTAAGTTTGAATTTTTCAAGTTTAGCTTGGAATTTCTCTTTTTTTTTTTTTTTTTTTTTTGTACAGGGGATCAAACTCATGACCTTTAGCTGAGCTAAATCCCTGGCCCTAGAATTTCTTTTTGAAAAATATTCTCAAAACTATGATGTTGACCTGCCAAGAGAATGAATGCTACAGCTTGAAATCCCTTATCTAAAATGCTTGGGGGCCGGGGATATAGCTCAGTGGCACAGCACCTGCCTGACATGTGTGAGGCCCTGAGTTCAATTTTCGGTATAAAAATAAATAAAATTTAATTTAAAAAAATTGCTTGGGACCAATAGTGTTTCAGATTTCAATTTTTTTCCAATTCTGAAATATTTGCATATACGTAATGAGACATCTTGGGAACGAGGCTCAGGTCTAAACATGAAATTCACATACACTGTACCTTATACACATAGTCTGAAGGTAATTTTATTCAGTGTTTTTAGTGTGCCTGTGTTTTGGTTGTGACCCATTTCCAGTAGAAAACACAACTGTGGAGTTTCTCACTTGTGCTGTTACGATAGCACACAAAACGTTTGGATTTTCAAATTTTGGATTTCAGGTTTTCAAATTAAGGATGTTCAAGTCTATATTATGATTTAATGTCTTCTGTTACCCACCCATTCCCACCCCCACCTGTGGGTATATACGCTGGCTGCAAGTGACAGCCTACCTGAGAGTGGAAAATCAGTTTACTTAAGAAGACTAAAATGCGTAAAGAGTGAAGCACTGTTTTTAGTAGTATGGCTGAAGCAGTAATGCTGAAGCATTTCCAGCAGTGTTGTCATCTCTGGAACACGTGTACATTCTTCTGTGGAAAAAGTTCTGGGTCACTGCAGTCATGTATGTGTATGTATTGTTTAGTTGTGTGTGTTGAATTTTGGAGACAATGTTTACTTAATATTCATTCTCACACTTTTATGTATTTTAAAGTTTAGTTTTTGGTAGTACTAGGTATTGAGCCCAGAGCCTTTGCATTGAGCTATATCACTTGCTGCCCACTTAAAATTTTTATTTTGAGACAGGGTCTCTAAGTCACTAAGTTGCCCAGGCTGGGCTTGAACTTGTGAGTGTCCTGCTTTAGCCTCCCAGAGTGCTGGGATTATAGGCCATGGCCTGCCATGCCAGAAGTACTTTTTTTCGGTTTATCTATGTAATTGAACCTCTGCTTCCAAGCAGGATATAGTAGCTTGGACTGGATTTGTCCTCTTGCCTTAAACAACTAAACATAGGGCAAAATGTACCAAACAGCACTTTTCCAGCACTGGGCAGTGGCAGGCAGGAGAAGGGAAACCAGGGCAGCCCTGGGATCGCTTCAGCTCACTCCCTGCATAAGGTTTGCAGGACACAGCTGCAGCAGGGGCTGATGGTTTCTGGGTTGAGGAGACTGAGTTAAGATCTTGGGGAGGCCAGTGTGCATTTTGGGGTGCGGAGTCTGGTGAGGGGAGTCCTGTGAAGATGCTTGCGTCTTCTGGAGTCTTCAGCTGAGTCCTGAGGAGCATGTGCGTGTCAGCAAGCCATCTGAGTCCGGGGGTAGAGGCCAGGCCGTGAGTTCAGACAGTGGTGATTGTGGCCAGAATGGGAACAGGACCCTGGAGAGCATGCACAGGAATGTTGTCGGGAGCAGACTCGCCTCACAGGACTTAGAGCCTCACCTAAGAAGGACCATACTTCCTAAACACCCAAGTCATAGCCTGTGTAAGCTACATGCAAGTGCTGGAAGGAATGAAAACATGTCCAGCACCTAACAAGATAACAAGTACAATGTCAGCAGGCATGCAAACAAGCTGTAACAGTACCGAGTGCGGAGGAAAATCAGCTACTGGAGTTAAGGGGTAAGGATGCTGGCTGACACAATTTATTGCTGTATCCCACATGCTCAGGAAGATTAGTGGGAAGCATCAGCATGGTAAGAAGAAACTCAGAAGAAAACCCAAAGTGAACATCTGGAGCTGCAGACTATAGTGTTTAAGAGGAAAAATAAACATTCAGTGAGGCTCGGCAGCAGATCAGATACTGCTGAAGAAAAGGTTCCTGAGCTTGAAGAGATAGCAATAGAAAGTATCTATCAGAAAAAGGGACTGAAAATTGAGATTAAACAATGAACAGAGGAGCTCCTCGTGATGAGGGTCTCACTCTGTTGCCCAGGCTGACTCCAAGCTCCTGGACTTCATGGCTTTCCCTCCCCTGGCTTCCAGTGTAGCTGGGACTCCTTGTGCACGCCACCACACCGGCAGGCCTTTAGACGTTTTGACTTCTCACTCTGGACATTGCAGGCCATCTCACCTAGTTCCATGGCTTTAGATCTCTCACGAATCATAGATCCAGTTGCACCTTATGCCCTGAGTGTCTTACTCTGTGCTGGCGGAGTCTGCACGCCGCATGAACAGCATCCAGAGCGAACCTGTGGTTCTTGCACTGGGCCAGCCCACTCTGTCTCTGGCGTGTCTGTCGTGGGCCTGAGCTTCACCTACTGCTGTGGATCTTCTCGAGTCCCGCTCGGCACCCCTGAGTCTGACTGCTCTTCTTCCTCCTCGGCTCCCACTGAGCCTAAAGCCCCTCGTTTCCTCCCTGCCTCTGGAGCTGCCCACAGAAGTGTTACTTTCCTACTCTCTCTGAAGCTCGTTTCTGTGCAGCAAAGTATTTTTAGGATGGAGGCAGGAGCCACGGCCATGTCAGAACCATAGGCTGGTAGCCGCCCCTGCCTGCCCTCCTACTCTGCACATGCACAGGCCCTGTCCTTGGGTTTTACATGCTGTCCCCTCTGCGTTCAGCTTGTCTCTCGGTCTTCATGTGGCCGTTTACTTCTTCTCTTATCATTTGGTTCTTCACTCTTGCAAAGATGCTACTGTTAGCTGGGCATGATGGAGCACACTGTAACCCCAGCTACCAAGAGACTGAGGCAGGAGGATTGCTTGAGCCCAGAAGTTTGAGGATAGTCTGGGCAATCGTGAAATCCTGTCTCAAAGCAAAAATAGAAACAAACAAAAAACACCACCCTTCAGTTCCAGTCCACACCCTCGCAGACTGTTTTCTTCATGGATGAACACCAAATCTGACTTGGAGTTGGTGTGTTTACTGTGATTCTTGTGCTGTGTCCTTTTGACCTGTCCTAGAATGCCTGGCCTAGAGTAGATACAAGAACTGTGGTTGCTGTCGGTTCAGACCTGTGCTGTGTGCTCTGTCCCGAGGCCCAGATGCTGCCCTTGACCCTTCACTTAGTCCTGCCCTTGGTCCACTCTCAATTCCTATGTCCGTAGTCCAGGCCACCGCCCCCCGTCCCGACTTTGCGTCCTCCTTCCTGCGTCTTCTCTACACACAACCTGGGAATTGGTCCTCAGCCCCCGTCCCTCAGCTGCTCATCTCCTACCCTCTCCTCACCTGCCTGGCCACCTGACCGCCCACTTCAGAGCCTTTCTGCTTGCTCACCTCTGTGCCCTTTCCAAGGGGTCTGTGATGTGCCAGGGCTCTCAGGTCATTTCTTCAGAGAATCCTCACTACCGCCCTAAATAAAAGGGCACCATTCCCAGCATCAGAGATTCCTTTCTGCTTCATGTTTTCTTCCTTGTCTAATGTATGTTTTTATTCACTTTGTGTATTTTTTTTTGAGACTGTTAGCTCTTGAAGGGCAGAGATCTTTGCTTATTTATCAGTGTGCCCCAGTGCCCTGAGAGATGCTAGGCTCAGTAAGTACAAAAAATCTGAAATTAAAAATGTTTCAAAAATCTGAAATTTTTTGTCAGGGATGTAACTCAGAGGTACAGGGCCTGCCTGGCAAGCACAAGGTCTTGAGTTCGATTCCCAGAACAACAACAACAAAAAAAATCCAACCAAACAAACAAAAACACAAAATCTGAGATTTTTTTATCTGGCAACATGACATTACTAGTAGAAGTTTCCATACCTGGGCTCATGTGATGAGTTGCAGTCAAAATGCAATATGCTTAAAATATTGTGTAAAATGACCTCCAGTCTATGTGTATAAAGTGTGTAAGAAACAGCTTTTCTATGAGTATAAATTTTGGGTACCATCCTTATGATATGCGACCAGATCATTTGGATAAGGGACACTCGCTTACTGCTGGACCAGTGATCGATAGACGGGAGCTGAGCAGAGTGTCGTAACTGCACTTATGTTCTGTCCTGGACTTCGGGACCTTGGAGCCCAGCATTTCATTTTGTGGTAGATGGGCAGCTATGTGGTCTGATGGTTGTAGCAACATGGGGGGAAATCAGTGTGAGGTTTTTGTTTTGTTTTGTCTTTTGCAGGGTAGGGCTGGAGGTTGGTCCTGGGCACTGATTCCAGGACCTTCACACTGGGCTATATCTGTAGCCCTTTTTTTAAGTTTTTTGAGACACGGTCTTGCCAAGGTGCCCAGGCTGCAGTCCTACTGCCTCAGCCTCCCAGAATGCTGGGAATTTAGGCCTGTGCCAGAACACCTAGCATATCAGTGTGAGGTCTAAAGTTGTGATTTAGACTTTACAGATCTGTAGGTACAGAGAAAGATGTCTGCTGTCCTTCACACTGTGGTTTGAGAGTCTGCAGCCTTCGAGGACACCAGTGGGAGATGGTAGCCAGCTCTCTCCCCTTGGCCCGTGATGGCATCCCAAGGCTTCATTGGGTGGCTGCTGAACGGTGTCTGGTTAAACCCCAGGACCTTGCAGCTGTGATAGGTGCATGCGGTTTTGACCGCTGGTTTGCCCAGGAGTCAGCATGTATGAAATTGCGTCAAGAGGTGGTGTCATTTCCTACTCACTCGTTCCTTCGTTCATGCAGCCCTGTTTAAGAACCCACTGCCGAGGCTGGGGATATAGCTCAGTGGTGAAGGGCCTGCCTAGCAAGTGCAAGGTCCTGTGTTCGAGTTCCGGTACCAAAAAAACCCCACTGCCCCCATGGAGCCTGGGGACCACTTAAGAGCTCTCAGTTGACTGGGGGCCTGTCATGTCAGCGCAACTCGGCTGAGCACGGTGACAGGACAGAGAGCCATGAGGCTAAGGGAAGAGCTCAGGAGCCGGCAGGGCTGGCTGGAGCTTTTGTAGAAAGCCACAGTGGCCTTGCTGTGGGTCCCGTTCCTCCCTCCCACCTGGCTGGTAGGCAGCAAGGGGCTCCAGTTGACAGGAGAGACCAAGGAGTGCTCTGCCATGTGGCTCCCAGCACTGCAGAGCTGGTCCAGCCCCTGCTTGGCCCCACCTTGGGCCTGTCCTGGCTCTGAGGCTCTCCAGGACCTATAGGTGTTCCTCATCAGGCCGTCTGGGGACCATCCACATTATCTGGTTGGGTTAAAATCTTGGCTGGCTGCTTGCTGTCCTTAGGTCTTTAGGCCATTTCCAAACCCATAAACCCTGGCTTCTTTCTGTGTGCCTGTGTTTCTAAGGCTAATTTTACTTTTGGATAAAGTGCCCAGTGATCTTTGGATAGAATCCAGGGTCCAGGATCATATTCTTGCCTCTTCCTCAGGCACCCACCCCCACAGTTTAGGATCCGTTTGAAGATGCCCTTGTTGAAATCAGGTAGCTGGAGGTGAATGCAGCGTCGTCCGTTGCAGAGCTTGAACCGGGCTGGGCCTTGTGCGTGTGGCCGCTGTCCGTTGTGCTCCAGTGCTCACTGTGGAATCTAGAACGCGGACGGTGGGTCTGAGTGACAGTCTCAGCAGAACTCCCCTTTGGTTCGAGTGTGGTGGGCTGGTCCCTAGTGGCTTCAAACCTTTTTGAGGGAAAGTGCTTCTGAAACTTAAGGCTGGCTGTTCCTCTGGGGCAGTGATCCTGATGTCTAGGTGAAGGGCTGCACAGACAGCTTCTCGCTCCCACAGAGATTTTCTTTATGGTGTTACTGTCTTATTTGAGGTATTAGGAATTTCTGGAGCACTAGTTTCAGTTTTATTCAACAAGTTTCCTATTTTATGATTCTCTACATAAACATACATGTGCGTTTTATTTTAGAACTAAGTGTATTTTTAAACAATCTTGGCTTTGTGGATCAGGTTTTGAAAACAGAATTTTTTTTTCTGTTCCAGACTCCTTTTAGTTTTGGCATGAATCATAGGACACCACCCTACCCCGCTGGGGATTATTGTCTTCTGTGCAGAAGTGAACGAAAAGACTCTTCATTCTTAGAGAGTGGCGTTAAGACTGCGAGCAAACTGGCCCTTTCCATGGCTCCCAAGGGCAACAGCGTGCTGCACCTGCCGCTGTGGGTGTGCCCGGACTGCCGGAAGACTGTGGAGAAGGAAGAGAGGCAAGGCAGCCTTGACCAGCTGGTGAGTGGCTGCTGGTGAGCGGGCACGGTGCGCCTCCCTGTGGGCTCTGGGCTCTGGGCTCACCGGCAGCAAAAAGGGAGGCATGCATCTGCTGCAGGGTGCTCTTCACACTGCTCTCTGGATGTCCCTCCTGGCCTCTGCTGGCCATGCCTGACAGAGTCAGCCAGCTGGCGGTCCACAGGATGTTTTGGCTGTATTAGCCTGGGCTGATTTTGTGGGTGAAACACTTTGCTGAGGAGCTAGCAAGCCTTTTTTGTGTGTTTGATTCTAGACAATTGTATGTGCTAGCAATGCCTGGAATTCTCTCCCAGATGTAGTTCTGTAGCTTGACTTTCCTGTCCCCTTTTCTCCTGTCCTTGGGTCAGCTCTGCTTAACAGAGGCCACCTGGAGATAATTTGGCCTGCAGGAGACCACACTCCTTACCAGACCTTTGACCTACATTGAGCCTGTGGGGCTTCCAAATCTGTCTGGATTCTAGGCATTGGCTTATGCCACCACATAAGGTCCCACTTTTGGGGTTCTGTTTTGTTTCATTTGTGCTGCAGGTACCCGTTTCAGCTTTTTAAGTCGATCCCTTGCTGTAGGTGGCCAGGAACAAGTAGCAGTCGCTGCCTCATTTTCTAATCTGGGCCTGCTTTCCAGTTGGTCGCTGTGACAGTGTGAGCAGTGTTTTTTGGCTGCTGCTTGGATAGTTGTCCACCTCCTCATGCTTCAGCCAGCACCAGCCCCTGCATCCTCCTTGGAGCTGTCCTCTCCTCCCCTTGCTGAAGAGGGCCCCTTCTACCAGTCCCCATTTCCTCAGACTCACTTCTGACATGCCATATAGTTCACTTGCTCATTTTACCTTTCTTCTTCTTTTTTTTTCTTGTTATTGGGAATCGAACTCATGACCTTGCACTGGCTAGGTAGGCGCTTGTGCCGTGGAGCTAAATCTCCAGCCCCACCTTTCTTCTTTACTGGAATACAATCTCTGAGAAGGCAACTATTCCTGTGCACTTTCCGCCTGATGTGCTTAGCTCCTCAAAATATTTGAATTAATGACTTGGTGAATGGATGAACAAAGGAGTGAACTGAGAGGGTGGAGAGAGCATAGTTAGTGTGACATTTCGGTCCCCTCAGCTCTTGCTTTAATCATTTTTCATGTTTGCTCTGTGTTCACTTAATATATTTGATCTTTTCTGTATTGTGTTTACTGGAAGGCTATTCAGTGTTACTTGACATCAGTTTGTTTCCTGTGCGTTTCAGTCAGCATGCTTTTGTTTTACCAGCTGAAGCTTTTAGTGTCATCTGTGTGTGTCCTGGATTTCATCACTTCTGATTTCAGCCCTGCTGTGGTACTTGGTCTGCCTGTGTCCTTAGGAAGGCCACACCCTGCCTTGGGGCCCTCATTTCCTCGAGGCTCTGTGCTGGAGCCAGTCCTCTGTCCCACAGACTTGCTGTCTCCCATGGCAGCAGCCTGGGCTGTCTCTCAGGCACCATGCGCACATAGACACCTGCAGCCTTTGCAGGGCGACCTCTGTGGCAACCGCCAGTTTAAAATTGGGGGCCTCTGAACATGCTGATAAATAATTTACTTTCAGTAAAAATTCACCCTTTTCTCTACAAAACAAACAGAACACTGGCCATAATTGTATTGCAGAACTCACAGAGTTCCCTTGTTCCCCCTGGTGGTCAGCCCCTTGTAATCACAGGCTTGATTTTTGTCCCCACAGCTCAGCTTTTTCAAGTGTCAAATAGACAACAACTTGTCTTTGTCCTCCTCATCCTCCTCGTCGTCCTCTTTCTCCTCCTCCTCCTCCTCCTTTTGGTATGTGTGTCTTTTTGAGACAGGATTTCGCTATGCAGTTGAACTCACTTTGCAGCACCGTGGATTGAACTCATGACCTCGAGCCTGCTAGGCAGGCACTTAGGCCACTGAGCTAGAGCCCCAGCCCTTGTCTTTTTGAGACAGGGTCTCACTGTGCCGTTCAGGCTGGCCTTGAGCTCACTTTGTAGCCCAGGCTGGTCTCAAACTCACAATGATCCTCCTGCCTCAGCCTCCTGAGTGCTGGGATTACAGGCGTGAGCCACCATGCCCGGCTTGAACTCACTTTGTAGCCCAGGCTGGCCTCAAATTCACAGTGATTCTCCTGCCTCAGCCTCTTGAGTGCTGGGATGACAGGTGTGTGCTACCATGCCCAGCCTCACATAAACTTCTGTCATGTGACACGGTGCTCTTGAGAGTGATCCATGTTGTTGTGTGCACCAGTAGTTTGCTTCTTTTTATTGTTGGAAAAAATTGTACAGATAGAGATGAGTGTGGTGATGCACACCTATAGTGTTAGCACTCTGGGAGGTTGGAGGGGGGAGGTTTGTAAGTTTGAACTCAGCCTGGACAATTTAGTGTTTTAATAAGACCCTGTTTCAAAGTAAAAAATTTAAAAAGGGCTGAGGGTGTAACTCAGTGGGAAAACCCTGGGTTCAACCCCCAGTACTGTTAAAAAACAGAAACAAGAACAAAACAGTACAGATGTAGCAGTTTACCCACTCTCCAGTTAACTGATGGCCCTTTGGGTTGTTTCCAGAATTGTGCTGTTTCGAAAAGAGCTGCGGTGAACGCTTTTGTGCATGTCTTTCTGTGGTCATCCTTTGTACAGGCTACTGGATTGGTTTGCTGGAGTTCTGTTAAGGCTTTGTATCTTTGGTCATGAAAAGTGGCTGTCGTCTTGTCTTCTAGTGTCCTTTAGGGCCTCATGAAGCAAACCGAGGTATGTCTGCCTTTCTGTCCCTGTGCCTTTCTGGGAGTATATGTAGAATTGGCATCACTGTTTTTTCCTCATGCATTCATCTTGTTATCTGTTCCTCTTGTTCTGTTTGGCCAAGTGCCATGCAGTGCATGGAGAGCGCCAGGTAGAGACTGTCACTGGGGTGTCTGCCTGGTAGGCTCAGCCAGCGCTCGGGCCAGCTCGTCTCTAGTGGCATGTGCTACAGCCTGGTGCTGGTGTGGGCCTGGGGCAGGCTCTGCTTCCTGCTTACAGCTCCTGAGGGTCCAGAGCTATCCCTGTGCTTGGGATTCCCTGGGGTTGGACTCCTCTCTTGCCATGCTCGCCCACTCATCTCTTCCTGCTGTTGGCCTCTTTCCACCTTCCTTCCCCTGCCAGAGGTGAAACACTGACAGTGTTGGTGTCCTTTTCCTTGGGGCTTGCTGCACCATGTCGTGTGGCCTGTCTGCTCTGGGTGACCCACGTTGGGGTTTTGTAGATTGCCTGGCTCTTTCCGTCCTCTGCACTCCCTGCTCCTGCTGTGGGGAAGCGGGACTGACCTGCTCTCTCCTAGGTAAGCATTCTTTTACCACAGTCCCAGCAGGAAGTGAACTGAGACTTCCCCTTGCTCGCAGTTCAGAGGCCTCTTCGGTCTCAGTCCCCTTCCAGCTGGTGTTCTACACACTGTCCTGTACAAAAGCTTAGACTGCAAGTAGTGTTCAGTTTGACTCTAATGTCAAGTGACCCCCCAGACCTTTAGGTCTGGGGCTTGTGAGTCAGAGGCAGAACCTGCTTTGTTTCTCTGCCTTCCTCGAAGCCTGCTTCTGGGGGCGGGGGGTGCTGCCTGATGGTGTGGATCGGAAGGGTTGGAGCTGGCACCTATGTCTTGAGCTGCAGATGCAGTCTCTGGGTTCGGAAGGCACGCTAGGCTGCAGCCATGCAGCCAGGCAGGGTGTGAGCAGCAGCTGTGGTGCTGCTTTCTAGGCCTCTCCTGAGTGCTGTCTAAGCCTCAGCTGCCAGCTATGCCAGGGCGTGGAGCTCCTTTTCTAGGGTGAGCAGACTGTATTCGAGGGGGCACTTGCTCTGCACTGTCTTCTTGTCCCTGTATTATTCCTTCTGATCCTGCATGGAGGCCTGTGGGAGCTTCAGCTGTATTGGCCGTGCCTGCTTTCCCCCTATGCTGCTTGGTGGTGGGCTCACATGTTGGGTTTCATTACAGTTACTCTTCTGCTTAGAAACCCAGGACCCTTGCAGTGAGCTACGGTTCCAGCCCTTCCTTTATTTGCTTGTTTGCGCCAGGTACTCACTGAGTTGCCCAGTGTGGGGTCAGCCTCTCAGAGTCCCAGGCTTGCACCACCCCTGGCTATGACTGAACTCTCTTAGCAGCTTCTCTTCTGCATGCGTCTCTGTCCTTCTTTCCTTAAGAATATTCCCTTTTTCCCCTCCTGCTTCTGAGACTGTTGGTGACAACCGGTGAGCTTCCTGGCTCTTGCTGCCTTGGTCCTTTACTGCCCAGGCCGTCTGTGGGGGGCGGTCTTCTGAACCAGTGTGGCGAGCTGACCTATTTTCCTTTAGCCTTCTCTCTCCTCCTGCATCTTTTTGCTCCCCATCTCTGATAGTTTGTTTTAGGTATTCTTACGCATTCAGCAGAGAGGTAGACTTATTTGTTCTTTACTCAGTCTGCTTAATGTTGAAATTACTTCCTGTTACTTCCTGTGATTGCTGATGTATTTGGGTTGTTTCTGCTACCACACAGGTGAAAGACAAATTGTTAACCTCACCAGTGCCCCTGGCCCTTAGGTCTGCCTTCCTGCTGGGCTATGTTGCTTACTCTCTTGCTTCTGCTAGTTACATCACCCATACATCTAAATGTAGTACTGTAGCTTGGCTTTTCTGGTGTTTTGAATTTTATAAAATCATAAAATATAATGATTATAAAATATAATCATACGTATGCAGTATTATATCTGAGATTCATAAATGATGTGGTTTCTTTATTTTTGTCGCATACTGTTCACCTTCATGAATACACTGCATTTTGGTTTGCAGAGTGCCTTTATGAGTTTTATTGTTTAGGGTTCTCTAAAGGAGCACAGTTGATAGAAAATCCATGTGTAATCACACAAAGGGATTTATTAGAGAGGCTACAGGATCAGAGGCGAGAATGCAACCCAAGAAGCTGGGAGCTGAGCAGCAGGCAGGATCAAGGGTGCAGCCCCAGTGCAGGGTCTCAGGCCCAGACATTCCCTGTGGAGCTGTCTGTGCTAGAGGGCAGAGGAACTGGAGACCTGCATTTTCCTTCAGATAGGGCTCACTCTTCTCCCAACACTCCATAACTTAGATAGCACAGTGTAGATTTAGCAATACGTAAGATCCAGCTATACCTCTTCTGGGTATCTTCCTAAGAGTTAAAAGTTAAATACGTAAGATCCAGCTATTCCTCTTCTGGGTATCTTCCTAAGAGTTAAAAGTTAAATACGTAAGATCCAGCTATACCTCTTCTGGGTATCTTCCTAAGAGTTAAAAGTTAAATACGTAAGATCCAGCTATACCTCTTCTGGGTATCTTCCTAAGAGTTAAAAGTTAAATACGTAAGATCCAGCTATACCTCTTCTGGGTATCTTCCTAAGAGTTAAAAGTTAAATACGTAAGATCCAGCTAT
>RJWT010034839.1:0-13596 GCA_004365215.1 Cuniculus paca
AGGAAGATTGAGGAAGGTCTTGTTCTGCCTAAACTACTTATGTGCATTGCTTTAGATTTTCCATTTGCCCAGACAGAGGGGATGGAGGCTTTCCAGTGGCTCAGAATTTTCAGTTTTGCAAGATCTCAATCACTTTGGGTACCATTGCTGGTGTTAAGGAGCCCCTCGCATGCAGTAATTATATAACTAAAGATCTGAACACCATGCAGTCAGATGACATTATAAAAAGCATAAGGAGATCCCAGAATTACAAATGAATGAACAAATTGTTAAGGCCTCTCTACCCAAAGACCCAGCAACTGAAGCATCGGAGGAATTGGCCTCTTGGAGAAAAGATGTAACCTACCCTTTTGAGGCAGATCTGAGGCAAAGCAGGTGCTGTTTAGCTGCAGTGACTGGAGGATCTTGAAGCCCGTCCAGACTGGAAAAGTCCAGCTTGCCAGAGCAACCTAGTCTGAGGTGTGGAGAATTCACCGCCTATACAGATTAGGAAATACCACTTGTTTAGAATACCAGCTGAACAGTAATATGAGTAGCAAGAGGAATATTTTGGAGAAAGAAATTCACTTATGGTGACCTTTTGCATTCTGGAATTTTTTGATGTCATGCAGTGGTGGAGCCATACTCCTCTAACCGGTCACTCGGCTTATCAGAAGGCTACTTATTTTTGTTCTTCTGGTGAACTCTCTTCCTCTTAGGCTCCTTTGGGCTGGCCTAGTCTCTGACTCTACTTCAGGCACACAAGTCTCAGGGTTTTCATGAGATTTCACAAGTAGGTTGAGCTGTCCCACAGCCTTCTTCACACATCCAATAGGCCGGTGGGAGGGAATTGAAGCAAAGTATTGCCAACCTGTAAAAATTGTGCAGACTCAGTCAGTGTGATTTGAATTGAACAGTAAAGTTGTGTGTCTAACTGGGTGACAAGAGAGTGGCAGGTCAAGAACTAGAAAAAGGTCTTTATGCATCATTTTCACTATAAACTACTTTTTGGGGAAGCAAAGAGAGATGTACAAATTGTTGGCTTTCATTGGTACACTTTGGGCAAGGAAACAGCAGCAAAGAATGACTGACTAGAAGCCCTAATGCTATTTATTTATTTTACAATGGGAATTGAAAATTCTCCTATAACATACTACAAGTTTATTACAGGGTTTCTATTTTGGGAATGTAATATAATTTCTTGCATGACGTTAACTCAGTTCTAGGCTCTTGTTTTCTGTAAGAGTTAAGGAGCTGGAGTTGCTATTATCTCTAGATAAAGCAAACTTCATAAAATAATGGCACTCTGCACGCATGGGAAAAGACCTTTTACAATGTTAGGCTATTCCATTTTTCAGTTACAAGGTGAAGTGATTTCTTAAAGTATAGGATAAGTGAATTCTTATGTTTCATTTTTACTTACTGAATTGTCTATGTAATGCATTTTAGGAAGGTATTGTTCCTCCTGGAAGTTAGAAAAATAATCATTCATTCATGTAGTAATTTTAAGGTTTTTAAACTATAGCAATTTTAGAATATCATTTTAGATGTATAGTTTTAACTTGTTTGGCTATGATGACATTTAAATTCAATACCAATGTTATGTGAATTGGCCTAGGCCTTTATTTCTCCTTTTTTCTTCTTTATTGGAAACCAGTACAGAGAACACCATCACTTAATAAGAAAGATGTTTCCTGCTTTGTTTCTTTTTATTCAACTCAGAATGGCCTGAGGGAAAAGATTGCTTCCTCTCTGAACTTGGTAAGCCACAAAAATGGAAAATAGACCCACAAACATTTATGCTTTTTTTCATATTAACCTTGGAAAAGGTGACAAAAATATGTGAATAATGCTGCTAGATATTAAATAAACTTTTACTGTAATTATTAATTTAGTTTAAGGATTTCACTGAACAACTTCCATGATGTGTTTATTTCACAAGTACTGTAATTTTTCTATAAAATAATTTTTCTTTCTGAAATCCTTTGATTATACTTAGATCACTCTAATTTTGATCTTGGGGATAATTTCTGTATCTGTCATGGGTTGTTTTTGTATCAGTGAAAGCCAAATTGTTACTGGCCATGTAAGTTTATAGGCTTAGGTTTATAAGCTTAAATTTGTTTGCTTGGTGCAAACCAGATCAAAGGAGGCTATATAATCTGGTAAAAAGGAAAAAGGTTTTATTCAAAGCTCGCTCTGAGGATATGGCAGGGCCCATTTGCCTCAAATAACCTTTTCTTCTTGTACAGATGGGTAAATGTTTTAATAGTAGTAAGGACCAGAAGGGTGGGGAAGCACAGAGAGATAATTCAGATCTACAGATTATGCAGATCTATAGATTTGCTTTATCAGTTCTAATCATCTAGTCATCTAGTCAACTCACTGGCCCCCTTTTTTGTGGAAAGGAAAGTGGGGCCCTGGCTCTAGGTGCTGGGATGTGCACATGCTGTCACTTCTCTAGGCTGAGGAGAGGAGGGGGTGTTGGTTATGTGCTCAGCTGGAGGAAGTGTGGAGAAGTTGCTTATCTCTACAAGAAAAAAAATCTTTTAAAGTTCTATTTTGCAGTACTGGTTACAGTGCAATATAGAATGGGCCTTCCTCTGTGATACTTTGCACATTTTGGTTAATAAAAATTGTAATAGTAATTCAGATTCCTGTATTTGGAATGGAATAAGGCATCATCAAATCTCTGAACATCAGAAAAATATCCATTATAAGTTAGAAATTGACATTGGCAAATTTTACCGATTTGTATCTGACTAATCAAAGTGAAGTCGCAACCTTTAGGTTCTAAGGCTTTAGGGAAGCTTGGGAATTAGGAAATCAGTGTATGTATTTGATAGCCATATACCATATATTAAAGTATATATGTCACTGCAAGTATATTATAAAAGATAATTTTGTGAATTGTATTGGATCAACTACTCTTGAACTTTGTAAAAACAAGTGATTTCAGATATTGCCAAGAATGATGATGTTGCTTTTGGTCTCATTCTTTCAGGACTAAGATGGCAGTGTGCTAGAAATGGTCCATCTATTATGTCAGCCAGCCAGCTCTTTATACACTGAGTAATTACAAACTTCCATCCCAGAAACGGACACTCACAGCTGCACACAAACTCATAGAATTTCTAGGTGGGCTTTTAAGAGATTGACGGTAGAAGATCTGGGATTATAACCTAAGAATTTCTAGGACAGTTGATTTTATGTCAAAGGTCAATAAAGGGACATGAAATTAACAACTCAAAAAAAAATGTCCCTAGGAAAATTCATAGCAGAAGGGGCAGAGAAGCCACCCTAAATATGTACTTTACAGAAACTGGTCAAGCATCTATTTGATAACATAACCAAGCCCATCCTTGATTAGATGGTAATTCACTGTTATTTTAAGTTCAGTGGATCTGTGCCATACTCAAGACTGGCATTAGTCAGTGAGCCGATTGCTTACTGCCCCTACACAAATGAATAATCAGGTCAGCCTTGACTGACCCTGAGTAAATCTTCTTTATGCTTTCTTTTCAGTCTTTCAAATGTGTTCACCCTTCTTTGTTATTCTGATCCCACAGTTCTTTCCTTATAATTAATGTTCCATAATTATCAGCTCCTTTAATAATCCCTTACATTTTTACCTCCTGAGTCCTCAGGGTAATTCTACAGCATAGGTAACATTTTTACCATTGACATTTTACACACAAGGGAAGCAGGGTTTAGAGGGATTATCTTAGCTGCTGAAGGTCATGCAGCTAATTATGCTGAAGTCAGAATTAACTCAGTTCTGGGTGATTCCATGGTCTGTGCAGCTAGGTGTGATGTGTGTGTAGTATGTAAAATGATCACCCCTAAAATAAGTATCTTTTTTACAAAAATAAGTAGCATTTCACAGGTATTTTTAGGTCTCTACATAGGGCTGGGCGCTTCTTTACAGTAAGCACACATAACTTTTTAATGTTTTGTGTAATTGAGGTGAATCAATAATCAGTTCCAGTTAAATTAGTTTAGAGACGGGGACACACATGCCTTTGATGATAAGACTAGGATGCAGTTTACTGTCCCATTAATTTCATGTCTGTCTTAGATATTTGAACTTACCCAAAAGCCTTAAGCTTTTTGTAAAGTCTATATTTGGCACTATAATCCTTCCTGTCAGACACAGGTGACTTGCTCTGGCCAGCTGCAGTTGAATCCAAGACATGCCCTCTGCAGTGAGTTAGTCCCAGGTGAGAGGGTCATTCCCTTTTGGACTCACTGCATAGACTTTAACTTATCCTCCTGCCAGTGGCACCCAAACCCAAGCTGATGTCCTGACCCTGCAGCCACAGAGACCTTTCTCTAGGTTTGGACTTGCTTCTCAAGCAGCCTTTGAGTTCCTCAGAGTATGCTTCTCCATGTTCTCAGCGGTAGGAGTAAAACATGACAGTTTTTCCTTTCAAAGTAAGACTTGACTCAATCGTTAGCTCAAGAGAGACTTTTTAAAATTGACAAAACAGTCTTTTTCAGAGGAAGGGGCTGGTCCATATGAAGTTCCTGCCTTGTTTTTGTCTTTCAGGAATTTTTTTCTGCTCTGTGTTAAATCTGAACTTTAGGTTAGGTACGTAGGAAATTTTACCAGAAATACCTCTGATTATCCCCAAGTTTGAAACATCAGACTAAAGGCTAAAGCATTCCTTAAATTATGGAATTCCTAAATTATTATAGGCTGATACCAAATTCCATTAAGGCAGTATTGAAATCTAAATTCTCTTTGGTGTAGATTGAGCATGTGTATCCAAAAGAAATAGTTTGATTTAAAGAACAAGGCAAGACCTTACCGGTTTCATATTACCTTATAGTCATCAAATTAGGATAAATGTCTAAGTATCTGTTAAGCCATAATACATTTAGAAAAAGTTACCAGAATGTTTCAGTATTTAATTGCTGTAAGAAAAAAAAATAGGTGGCAAAGTAACTTGAGATTCTAGGAAATCTTTCCTATGGAATTAATGAAAAGAAATGACTTACCTTTTTCTTCAAATTATTGAAAAAATGCGTGAGATTGCATCATAGTTTCTGATCTTCCCCTCAGTTTCAATTAAAAATAATGAACATGTTTAAGAAAGAAAAAAATTGAAATTTTATGAACGCAAGATAAGGGGACAAAACGGTTAGGAAGATAGTGGTGAAATTTTTACAAAATGGAATTCAGTCAGATGGTAAATTGAGTCTAATTATATTCTGGGGCAGGTTAAAGTAATCAGAAAGGAACTCAATTATGAGATAAGCTTGATAATATAGATGCCCAAAAAGTACAAAAATAGAAAGATAAAAATAGAATGCTGTTATATAAATTTTGGAGAACTTTAAAAAAGGTATTTAAGAAAGAAACTTAGAATTAAAATTACTAAAATAAATTTGATCAGGTATATTGGCCTTGAAGGAAAATAAAAAGTTCATTTTGTGTAATGAGTAAAAAGACACTTTTTTTAAAACTGATTTTTACCCATTTTATAAGTGCTTCTAGATACAATTTTGATTATTGCAGAACAATTTTATGAAAAATGAAGTAAAAATAAAATCAACCATTTTGCTTCAAATTGTTCCTTTTCTTTCATTTTATTTCATAAAGAATACTCAGTTTTTTTAAAATAAAACTGAAAGAATTGGATTTTTCCTTTTTCCCTTTTTTTTGGTTACAGTTATGAGTTTGTTGGAAAATCTCATTGTGTGTTATTAGACTTTCTTTCACTAAGAATTTTGGATGCAGTCAGTGCAAGAAGGACTTCTCATGTGTATTAAGGCAGACACTATGCCTGATTCATTGGTAAAATTCTGTATGTCCTGAAGTTGAAAATGTTCAATTCAATATGTCCTGCTTAATGGTCAGTGTTGACAGGAACTTAAAGTCATCAACAGTCATTTATAATAGAATTGAGATAGTATAAAAAATAAAGATTGGTACAAAGGAAATAAGGAAAATTATAATTTTAAAATTAGACTTTTTGAAAAATCTGTAGCTTCTGGACACAAAATTTATTTAAGATTTTTTCCCTTCCAAGGAACTTTCTAAGGGTCTTTAAAGACAATATGGTTGTAAAATAAACTCCAGGCCTATACATTTCACCTGTAAACTGTGCTCTCTCCTACCACACATCCATCTAGGAAGCATACTATTAAACAGATAACATATATCAGTTTCAAACACATGTAAATGATTTACATTTTAACACAGTCTACCAATGAGTAAAACAGAGACATCAAAGTACACATCCTAGATAACTCATTTTAGGAATACCCTCAAGAAAGACTCAAGAAGAGAGTGTTCCTTAGTAAATACAGATTTTTCTATATACTTACCTCCAGGCACTTCTTTTTCCATAAAAGAAGATAGCTATATGCATTTTTCAGGGTAGGACTTAGACTTGACCCCAGTTCTGTTCCTTGGTGTCCCATTCCTGTAGAGACCTAAAGAAGAATTTTGTAAAACCCAGGGCCATGCAGTGGTTCAGATTTCTTACAAAACATATCTAAGAAAGAGGAGCTATTTATAGTCAGTTGAATTCTGCTCAGTAATTCCTGGTTTCCAGGGTTCTCATTTGCCTAAGAGAATGTCACAACACTGTGTGACACTCTAGGAGGCCAAAAAGGATGTCAGAGTTACCCTAGACTGTGAGCATCTTGTGCCTTCCAAACCTGAGACTCATTCAGAAATTGTAGTTCTTACTTAAAAATAAAAGCAAATAAACTATAAACACAAACTTTTCTTAACTTATAATAACATTTCCCCACTTTCTCCCAATTCCTCCCTTAAAAATACATTAAAAGTCAAAATCAGTTTAATATATATTCCTGTTTGGCAGAACACATAGTGATTATTACTTGTGACACATCAACTTCTCTTGAGTAAGAACTGCCTAACAGATTAGTGAATTCTGGGCATATTTGTGGATGTTTGGCATATAAGCAAACTGAGGAGGGAAGACCCACTCCATATGTGAGTTACACCAATCCATAGGCTTGGAGCATGGGTAGAATAAATAGGAAAAGAAGGAAACATTTATCCTCTTTCTCTTTTGGAGTAGCTCTGCTCTTCGTTACTGCATTTGGATGTTGGTCACCACCAGTTCTTTAGATCTTTTAGTACAGACTTCTCAGCTTCCCTAAAAACTCATACAAGTGACCCTGCAGAGAGCTTCCATGCTTTTGACCTTTGATTGCTATTGAATAGTATGCTAGAAAGCACATTATGCTGTGGTTCTTCAGTAGGTAGACAGCCATTTTGTATTATTGTGTCTTTTATTCAGTGAAGGGCCCCTGGACTCTTCTTCTGGTCCTGTAAACCTACCTAATAAATTCCTTGTATAATAATACATACATTTTATATTGAATCTGTTCCTCTAGAGAACCTGACACAGATTTTTGTACCAAAGAAGTAGTTCCGTAGTTGTAGCTATACCTGACTATGTGATTTAAAAGTCTTTGGAAATGGTTGGCAGGAGAAGTTTGGAAATATTTGAAGATGCCAGGTAGAGAAGCTCTAGAATGCTGATGAGGCATTCTGGTCAGAGCTCAGAAGACCAGAGTGATGATCGATACACTGATATTAAAAGCCAGGTTCAGGAGGTTTCAGTTGGGAACAAGGTCTCCACTGGCACATGGGCTAAATGCTATATGTATTATGCTTTGGAAGAAAATTCTGTCTATGTTTTGGCCAGCTCCTGAGACTTTGTGGGAGACTGAGATTAGGGGTTACAGAATAATTAATCTGATGAAGTAAATATCAAGGCAGGCCAATTTTCAGGTTAGGCATGAATACTGATGGCAGCCTTTAGTCAGATCTATACTGAAAATTAGGATCATGAGCAAAATGTCAGTTTGAAATGTTTGGAGTTGTGCTAGAAAGTAAGCACCTGAAATGTTAGGGCTTTACAGGGGATGGTTGCTAAAATGATTACCATTAAAAACAAGGCAGACACTTTGCATTGGGAGGGTATCCAACAAGTCAGCAAGACCTCATCATTTGAAAGTTCCAAGGTGTAAAAAATGAAATGCTGTCTTTTGAAAAGTGAGCATCAAGCACCATCGTACAGAACAGCCCAGAGACTTGGCTCCCCAGGGTTCAGTTAATAGTGCTTAGCTATGTATGCACTTGGAGGCCTCTGCAGCCATGATTTAAGGGGGTCTACCTACCAGTGGACCTGGTGACAGATATTGGCATCATATAGATGATGTTTCTAGTTTTTCAGGCATGTAAAATGCAAGAGTTGTAGGATCATAGAGATTTCTAGTAAGTTCCAGAAGAAGGCCTGGGAGATTAGGCAGTGTGTCCCTGTGAGAACAGTGCATGAAGCTGTGACAGTGAAACCAAATATACAACCCCAGTAAACCCCAGAAAATTAAAGAAGCCAGGAATGAGGAACATCTAAGCAAAGCTTCAAGCAGTGAGCAAAATCATCCCAAGATAACAAGCCATGAAGGCTTCAACCAGCAATGCTTTAGATGTGAGGCTGCCCAAGCTCCTTACAGATTACATCTCACCACAACTTGCCCTAAATGCTGGACACAAAACTACAAGATTTAATGTTTGTCCTGCTTGGTTTCAGTCTTGCTTTGGTTTTATTCCCGTCTATCCTCTTACTCCCTGCTCGAGTAGGAACATTTATCTTGTACCATTGTATGTGGGAAGCATTTGATTTTGAGTTTGCAAGGACTCATAGTGAATATTTTAATTTGAGTCTCAGAGGAAATTCTAGAGTTAGAATTTTCAGCAATGCTGGAACTGTTAATACTTTAGTGACTCTTAGAGATAAACTAACTGTATTTTGCACAAAGAGAGAGATGTGAATCTTTTGTGGACTAGGGGCAGGATGTTATGGTCTAGATCTAACATTGCTCCAAAAGACTCATGTGTTTAGAAAAATAATTGCATTATGGGGGCCCCATAGCTGACTTGCTGTTAGCACATGGGGTCTAGTGAAAGAGGTGGGTTATGGGTGATATGATCTGGAGGGGAAATCTCCCTCCATGAGTCTACTCTTGCTTTTCTTCTGGTCACCATGATGTGAGCTGCTCTCCTCTGTGCAGGCCTTCCACTGTGCCATTTTTGACTGAGAGACAGCTGACTATGAATTGTAACCTTTTAAAACTGTTTTCCTTCAAGTTGTGGGTATTTGGAATTTTTTGGTCTCCGAAACTGGTCACTAAAACTGTATTTTTCCTATGAAAAGTGAATCATCTTTACTCTGGACAACTTTGACACAGTCTTTTCAAGAGGGGAGACAGACAAATTCAAAAGGATAATATGGCTTTGTGTTACTTGGGTCCTGTTTTGTGTAGTAATGCCTAGGGCTGCCTTGCCAGCCATTGGTAATCATTGACCATTTGGCCATTAGGATGCCTGAGCACAGAGCAGATCTCCCGGGACTTCAACTCGTGATTGAAGCATCTAAAATTGCCATATACATGTGGTACAATATCCAACATTGTAGATGATCATTCATCAAGCTTGAGCACTTACATTTCAAAAAATGCTTGTAGTCAGTGGGGATGTGGAGTGAACTTTTTAAATTACATGCCTGTTGTTTCTATCACCAGGACCTGAATGAATGGGAGATTAATCCACAGGGTTTATTTTGCACTTTCCTTTTTAAAAGAGGGCTGTTTCCCACAGCCCTTCCACTTGGATCCATTTACCACTTTACCTCTCAATACTGACCCTCTTTCTTGTTCCAACTACATCAGAAACATTCAGTAGACTAGTGCCCTGTAGAAGCCTGACAGTTACTTCCTTACAGCAGTCTTACTTTGTGACTGGGTCCAGAATAAATAAGAGGGTTTTTTTATGTTTCTGTCATTTTCTCGGTGATATTTACAACTTTTCAACATTATCCAGGGAAGGCGTTGTTAAGGATATAAAAGCAAACTATTTTCTCTTCTGTTTGTGAGGAGTAGTGAGACATAAAGTAAAAAGTTTCAGTGCTCCTTTCATAAACCTAAAGAGCTTTATCTGCTCTTCAAAAATCAACCAGTAATAGGATGGCTGAATGTAGTGGAGAAGGCATAGTGGATAAGTTTAATTTATTCAGTCATTTTATATAATGTAAGTGTTAAATATTGAAACATGTTTATTCTGGTGGCAGCTAATTAATATCAATGTTATAAAACTGGTACTGTGCAAATACTGGATTACAAACAGCAAAGCAAAGTTAATGCTTCTTATTGGGTATCCATTTTCAAATAGTTAGAGTGTCCCCATCACCCACCCAAAAGACTATTTGGTCCTCAGGTAAAGACATACTTGGTTTTATAAAAATTCTTTTCTTAATTTTGTATCTCCTAAAGTTGATCAAATAATGACAGACTAAGATTCTTATAATTATTTTACTTTTTTGGAACCAGTAACTTCAGATTTCACAGACATCTCCTGTACATTAGTGCTTAGAAAAAAGTGCAGCTGTGGTTCACCTCAGTTGCACATGGTCAATATTTACAGAAAGGCAAAAAGGCAGCACTCAGGTGTTGGAGGCATTCCTGTAGGATAGATTGACTTGGGGTATCAGTTTCACATTTCACAAGGTGTAGTGATAAGTTTGGAACTAAAAACCAAGGGGCTCATAGGAGGGAATTTCTGTGGGAAAAGAATGCTGAGAATAAACTGAAGAATGCATGCATTTCCTTTGTGAGATGGGTCTGAATACCCTCAAAAGACCAGTAAGTCCTCACATACACTTGTCACTATTTGGCACTAGTTCAAAGAGATAGAACAGTGTGGCATTTGTGAAGTTGTTGATCAGGAAACTAGTGTGGAAGAGGGTGTGTTTTGAAATATTCCCAGAGTGGCAGAATATTTCTGATGTTTAAAATGATAACATAGTCTGTATTTGTTAAAAATGGTTGTTTCTGTTTTAAAAGTGTAATCTATCGTGCTCTTTTGTTGAGGCACAGCTACATATTTACTTGTGATTTTACTTGTCCCCATGCTCCTTGATCCATCAATTAAAATGTGATTTCCTAGTGGAGTCTTTGATAAATATGCAAGGCTGTTTCCATTGCATGAGTAAGCTGAAAGGGCACTTGGCTGGTCATCTAGTTTAGTTGAATCACGCCTGTGTTTTTGGCACAAATTTTCATTTTATGAAAGAAATGCAGAACTTCCCATGAGGTTTTCCTTTGCTACAAAACCAGGTAAGCAAATATATCCTTAGGGTCTAGTCCCGAGATTTAACTAGCATATTTGTTTGACAAAGGCTTGCAGTAAATAAAAGACTTAATAGTCAGTTGGCATGTTCTTGCTTTATGTTAATGTGAAATTTGAGATAATGGGTGAACTAGATTTTTAGCTGCATGCTTGATTATTAAGAAATAAGACTGTTTTATTGCAAAAAGAACCTTTCATCGATTTTGCTAAAATGTCTTTCACTTTTCAGCGTACTGTGACTCATTCAGAAACAAACAGGGAAATCCTTTGCGATGAATCAGATGACACTTGGAGATACAGGTCTAACACTTTTTCTGTTTCTTTTAAATCAGCATTACCCTTCTTGATCAATATCAAGCAATTGCAACCAAAAATCAACGTGCATAAAAGCGACAGGGTATCTTAGAGTTCTAGTTACTGTTTTTATACTGTCAGCAGCAGTTTTTTCCAAGAAAACAAAAGATGCTGGCCTGTAGCCACTTAAGTGATGTCCTTGAGGAACGAAATGGGATAAGATCTATACTTCCTCCCTTTCTGGAATGCCCAGTGTACTAAGAGAACTTCTGCCTCTAGAGACAGATTTTTGGGGCCCCGCCATGCCCATTCCCCACCATTCTTTCAGTAATGGAATTTATAAAAGGAACACTAGAGCCAGAAGGCATGCTCTGAGACTCCACCTAAACCTGGATACCTGTGTCCCCAAAATTGAGTTCATTAACATTTGCTTCTTAGAAGTCGTATCTTTCTCCTGATGAAGGAAAGAGCCTTGCTTGAGAAACAGCATTTATGGAAGAAACAACATGCGCTTGTCTACAGAGAGGGGTCTCTTTATTGTGGGCGGCTCTTAGACCACGATGAGCTCCTGTGAGAGCCAGACCAGTAATTTGTCCTTTGAAGCTTATAAGTTGTGAAAACCCATCTTAATTAATTATTGAGGCTTAAGTGAGATAAGAAAAAAGTTAGGCCTATGTCAGCACTGAGACCATGTGGAGTAGTGATATAGGATGCGTGGCCAGAAGTTCTTTTTCTGCCACTCCATAAATACAAGGCCACTTGTCAGGCATCTGCAAGCTGAGTTTTAGACTAAACCAGAACTGATGCAAACTCATTTCTGGATTGCATTTGTTTCTGTGAAAATTTCTTATTCTTCTTGAAGAGTTTTGGAACATGACCTTTGCCTTCGCTTTGTTTCAGTTGATCTTTTTCCTCTAGGTTTTCATCTGAAGGCAAGTAACTCATGTATACAAGGAAATTAACCTGAGGAACAAGAGATAAGTATGTATTTCCCAATAAAACTTTCTTAGGATAAATATTTAGGTTTCTGGGGAAACAGAGGGCAGTTCAGCTATTGTCAGAGATGTCAGTTTATGTTCTTGGTGTCTGCGTTAGTGATAGTTGGGGACTTTCCAGGGGTAAGGACAGACTTTCTGGTCACTCTGCCCCAAATAAAACTAACCAAATCAAATGTTGTGGAAAAGAGAATTGATCAGAGGATTAAAGAAAATTGGAGTTTGTTTATATGACCTGTTTTAACATTTCTCAACATTTGTTAAGAGCACAGAGTTTATAGTAAAATGAGTCTCAGTTAGGCTCTGCTATGAACCACTTACTAACAGTGTAATGTTCAAGTTACCCAGTACTGCAGAACCTACTTAAATATATGAAAATCATAATGATAACTGCTGACTGGCTATTATGAACATTATGTGAAAGAAACAATTTTGTTTCAGGATTGGGAACTGGTTCCCGAGTTTTGCATTCAATTTAGGGCCAAGCAAAACATTTTTTGACAAACATTTCAATTTAATATTTTATGAACTTGAGTCTCTGATTATTCAATTTAGAATATTTAATATTTTACTTATAATGGTGAATAAAATTTTCTGGTTAAAATAGGGAATAAATAGATGAATGGAAGAGTAAAGGTAAATGATCTCTTTCATCCTCTTAGTTGTGAATTGGATACACACAAGAATAGTGGGTCTGGGAGGATCAAAGATGGCAGAACAGTAAGCAGCAGAGTAAACAGTCTCTCTGAGAGAAACAGTTCAGATGCTGGAATACAACATCATGGAGATGACAAGAAGGAAGGAAGTGGGTCCCCTGGACCCAGGAAGAATCTAAAATATGAATTGAAACCCACAAAGAGAATAAAAAGAATTTAAACAAAGGAGAAGGTGGTGGCTGGCAGTGCCTTAGCCTGGAGCCAGACTCACCCTGCCAGAACAGCTGCTAAGCCTGGAGACGTGCAGTTGCGGTGGCAGTCGCAGTTACAGCTGTGGTTGACCCCACAGGTCTCTGCGAAGAGATGCAGGGGTGAAGAGTGGTGGATGTGGAGATCTGCGCTGGCTGGTGGCGAGTGCTGGGGACTCCATCCACCCCATGGGAGAGAGCGATTGACCAGGTGCCATCTTGGAGTCAGGCAGGTTACACCCAGGTTCAAG
>RJWT010034840.1:0-13607 GCA_004365215.1 Cuniculus paca
TCTGCGTCGAGGCTACTGGGGTTAGGCGGTGCCGATCCGGCCGGGGGGGGGGCTGATTTAGTGATCACCCACCTTAATCTAGCACCCTAATCCTAGCATTGCACCGTGAATGAATCACACACGGTTCAGCCACCTCTGAAAAGGGCCCGCCCATGACTGCGTGAGGCCTTGGGGGGACATCGAGGCACAGCCATAACAGTCGTACTGGCAAGCTCATCTTCGTGATGCCCCTCTGCCTTCTAAAGTGCAGGCATGGCGCGTGCGTGTCTGGGGTGTGCGTGCCGGGTGTGTGTGTGCGCGCACGTGAGTGTGCCTCCGCGTCAAGAGCAGCGAGCGGTGCAGCTCCTGACTCGCAGGGACAAGGGGAATTTACAAATTGCACTGTTAAAGGGCTGGTTTAGGTTGGCTTCAATTTTTGCTTTGAGCCCAGCGCTGTGACAAATCCGAGTTCATAGAGCCCTCCCAGCGACCTTAGGACGCAGGCAGGAAGGGACACTGAGGCTTGGGGTCAGCCACCTGCGAGGGTCATAGCGTTGAGGCCTGACCCCTGCCCCCCTCCCCAGCCCTGCTTTTATCCCTCGGGGCAGGGGCACTAGAAGATGGTCTGCCCTGCCCCGCGCAGCTCTCGAAGTTCCGGGCGGGGCGGGGCGGGGAGGGGAGGAAGCGAGAGGATGGAGAAATAAAGATAAGAGATAATATACAGAAAGCTGAGGTCAGGTGGAGCCCTCTCTCCAGCTGAGAGGAAAAGGAACTGCTCAACCCCCAGAGCACATTTATTTCTACATTTTTGCAGGTTGGTGTCACGTGACACCCCTTTGCCGAGCAACCTTGGACTGGCCTTATCTGGCCCCCTCACGTGGGATCAGTTTCCAGCTTTGGCGGTCCCCACACTGGAGCACTGTTTGCCCCTCCCTAGCAAGCTCAGGGGCCACACCGGCCTGGCTCTGCCCTCCCCGTGGGGCCTCAGCCCCCAGACTCAGCCCTCAGGGGCCCTGGGACCCAGCACCAGCCCCCATTGCCCAGTGTTGCAGCCCGAGGGCCATGTGTCAGTGACTGTTACTGTCCTCACCTGGCTGCTCACTGGTGACTTCCGCTGCCCTGTGTTATGGCCCCTTCTTCCCCGAACCCTGAAAACCTTCTTTCCTCCAACACAGTCCAGAGCTCAGCCCCCAGGAGATGCTTCACCAGGGCACACTGGGCCACGTCCATCATCTAAACCACTCCGCGCGAGGTCCTCCTGCTCTGGGCCAGCACACCGTATTTATCGGGAGAGTTTGGGGAGTGCACCTGTGTTTGGTGCTTTCGGGTTTATAACTGAGGTAGGGGATAAGGCAAGGACAAGTCAATGACAGCCACGGGACAAGAATCAAGAAACCAGGCAGAGCAAGCGTGGCTATGCCAAAATATCAGCCAACAGGTAACGGTCACTGTCCCCCAAAACCCCAGGCATGCATAAACCTAAAAGGACAGGGCTGTGGCCTGGGTCCGGCCTCATTTGCATTGAAGTTTTGGCACCCACCCCCACGAACTTTGGTCGCATGACACTTCCTGTGAAAGCTCATATGGTCCAAACCTCCCCCTCCCAAGGGTGGGTGCACTCGGGCACCCGGCTGGGCTGTGCCTCCTGGCCATCCTCAGCTATAGACCCTCCTGTAATCCCAGGACTTTAAGAGACCCAGTGACACCCCGTTGAGCCGTAAGCTCTTTTCCCGAGCAGCTCCCACCCTGTGGAATGGACCTTCACTTCTTTCCCTCACTTTTGTTGCTTCTTTTTCATAACTTTTTCTGTCACTATTCTTCTGAGTGTCCTGCTCAATTCTTTGGGCACTGAGAACCTAGACACAGCTCCTTGAGACTCCACCCACCATTCAATAACATAACCACATGCAGAGTTACACATCACAACAGCCTGGGTTGGAAACACGAAACTGCACACTGGGGGAAGCAGGGTGGAGAGCCGGGGTTCCTGTTAGCACCTATGGCCCCAAGGAGCAGAGCCCCTCCTGGTCTGTGGAGAAGACCGGGCCAGACAGACCTGTCCCCTGTACCTCCTGGAGCTGTGCTGTCCTAGGAACTGCAGAGCAGCTCAACAGCCACTCACAACTCTGATTGAATGTCAGTGTTGACAGAAATAGGAGACACTGACATGGCTTTGAGACGCGAAGGACACAAGACTGGGTTACAGTGACCCACCCCACACTTTTCTGCTGTAAACTTGTACTTCAACATAATACAGTAGTAGCCATGTGTGCATCTCAGTACATGTGCCTGAGGGACACATGAAGCAATCTTGGTTTACCCACTTGGTATGATGAACGGCAAGGTGTGTGCATGTATGCAAAAGTGTTGAACTGGGATTTTTACCCATATAATGCTTTGTCTAACAAGTTTTGCGTATGTTTACCTGAGCATCACAGGGGGTTACATACACCCACACCACTCTTCTGTTCTATAGACATGTATTTTACCACAAACGGAATGTGAGTGTGACTCACTGTAGCTGTGCTATGGGAAAGCAAAAACCCATCTGTGCATTCACCCTCTTGGCAGACAAGTGGCGGAAGTGTGTATAGGAGATTCAAACCAGCAACAGATGTTTTACCCATGAAACGCACATTACTAAATTTCTGCGAATTCAGAATTTTTTTTTAAAGTTTTCTTTTGATTTTTCTGGTTGAAGTAGTTCAGTGCAGTACAATGGCACATGAAAAATCAGATTTTCAAGTTTTGCAGAAGTCGAAAGTGAATCATGGGATCATTCATGCAGGGATGATGGACAGGATGATGACCTTGATGTTGGCCGTGAGAGCCAGAGTTCCTGTGACAGTGAAATGGAGCAAGAATCAACCAATTCAGACACGGAGTGCAGACCTCCTTGATTCAGATGACGAAGAAAACAGCAATGTGAGTACATATTTGACTCGCTGAAATGCTGCAAAATGGTCACACAACCAAGTGAGATGATCCAATGTTAGGAGGTCTGAAAACAGTGAAATACATTGGACAGAATGCCAGTCCTGCCATTCAGTGTTGGAAATCATAGCAGATGAAATGCTACAAGATGTTGTACAATAACAAATGCTGAAATACAAGCAAAACATTCTTTATGCATCAGTAGCCATACACAAAAATGTATTTATTGTGACTCCTCACTAGCTGCTCTGAAAGCACGCATGGGTCTGCTGTAGTTAGCAGGGCTTTCTCATGGCAGTTGTGGAAATATAAAAGACTTATGGAAAGCACTGAGTGTGTGCTTAAAATTTGTAGAATAATGATGATGGAAGGAGATTTGGTTTCCTTCAAAATTGCCTGAGGTTTGATGACAAAACCACGCACCAAGTAAGAAAATAACTGATAATCTGGCTGCTACTGGCTCATGGCTTGAGGGGTTTGTGGGTAATCATCAGGCAATTTACACACCATCTGAATGCATGGCTATAGATGAGCATCTTGCAGCATTTATGGTCACTGTAGCTTCAGGCCATACATTCCAAAAAACCTAAATAGTGGCACAAATAGTTGGATAGTTTACAAAGAAAATAACAAGTGCAAAATACCATGGAGAAATTTTCTTAGAAGATTGGCACCGGAGCTCATAAGAGGTTATTTACATCAGAGGAAAAACGAAATGTTTCTGCCCAGGAAAGTACGTCAAAAAAGTTGTGGTGCACGCTGGTGAGCTGACAGGTGGACAGGCAGGTGCAGCATCACTCAGGCCTGCTACAGCAGCAGGAAAACCGAAAGGATGTCAACTGCGCCCTATCGGAAAGGACAGTAGGACACACTGTATGTGCTGTCAGTGTAAGCGAGGCGCGTGCGTGGACCACGCAGTCATCGTGTGAAGACTGCCCGGGTGTGACCGGTGAAGCAAAGCCTATTTTTGGGGTGGAGTCCTATTGAGGCTTTCGTTGTAGTTCAGGTAGGAATTTATTTCTGATGTTATCTTTTGGGTTTTATAACCTAAAAGTACACAGCTGATGTGAGAATGTTGATATTTATTCTAAATGTACACTACATACGAAGAATTGAAGACTTTATTTTACTGATATTTTATGTTGCTGTTAACTACGCACTGTATAATACAGTAAGAACCTCCTGACCAAACAGCAAGACCACTGAGTTGTCAAGTATGTGTCAGAAAAAGGCCAGGAAAGCAAGGCACATGTGCCGTCCATGGAATGTGTGTGTGTAGAATGCGTTGTTGTCATGCGTGCAGACTGCCTTAGGAGGGATCACTGAAGTAAAGACTTTATTTTATAGAGTTCTATTGGTATTTTCATAGTAGTTCACATAGGAATTTATTTATATTTTTTTAGACTTTGTACACCAGAAAACAATTGATGTTGAAAATTTTGATGCTCTTTATAAGCACTTAATAAATATTAAAATTTCATTAGTTTTTTTCCTGTTAAGTACTCATTGTTTGATATAATAAAATTCATGAACAGAAATAGTTTAAAGAATCAATAGGTATTATATACCCACAATAACACGCCTTTATGACAAAATTGGTGTGATGCCCCGAGGTACTAGTTTGCTTCCTGAGAAACCTAAGATCTTAAATCGTGCGAACATTTATAAGAACGTGCTTCCAGCACCCTTGCCCTGTGGAGACAAGGCTGGGGACAGCTAGCTGCTGCTGTTGCTCCCAACCAAGGGCCTGTGTCCCCCAGCTCTGGGCCCATGTCCCCCAGCTCTGAGCCCTGCCCTGTGGGGGAAGAAAGCTCTTCTTTGGCAGCTAGAGCTCCATGCCCTGGCCCTGTCGACGGCCCAAATTGGGGGTTCCTGGGAGCAGTCTGAGCCCCTCTCCCGCGCCCCTCCAGTCTAGAAGGGGTGCAGCAGAATCAGGGTTCCCTCGACAGAGGATGGGAGCGTAGAGCTGGAGCGGGCCTCCCAGTAGTGAATCTGGCCCCTCTGCTGGACGTGGCCACATCAGTGCTCGGTGCCTCAGTTTCCTTGTGCATGGAGACGGGTGATCCCACAGCCTGTGACCAATCAGCCACCCCCTGGGGCATGCCGGGCGCCTGCCTGGCCCCATCAGGAACCTCCCAGGCTCAGCGGTCATTTATACTGGCGATGGGCCCTGTCATGTGCCGAGGCACTGCAAACACTGCGTCTGCTCCCCACCTACTCCCCTTTTCTCTTTTTTACCGTAGACGACCCCAGAGCTTGTCACTGTCACCCCACAGAGGACCGGGCTAGGATTTCCTCCTGGGCCTGCACTCCAGCCCCCTCTGGTGTCCCGACAGGGTGGACAGGGAGGGGCAGGAGCCCCAGCCTCACCGCCACGTGTGTCACCTGCTTCTGGGGTCAGCGGGGCACATCGTGCTTCTCTGCTCTCACGCGGAGCGAGGAGGAGCAGAGCCCTTGTCGGACAGCGGGACGGCATGGGCCGAGCCTCCCTTAGGGTAGGCGCCTCCCGAGGGTGAAGTAAAGGAGGGTGAGCCGCGTGTTCTGGGGCCTCAGCAGCGTTGGGTGATGAGGCCCAGCCCTGGGGTCCGGGCGGCAGGATGGGAGCTCAGGTTGCCATAGCACCGGTGCTGACGGTGACCCCTTCCTCCCGTCCTGCTCACCGTCCTCAGCCCAGCCAGGGCTGCCTGAGGCCAAGCAAGGAGTGGGCTCTGGGAGGCCCCAGCCAGGGCCCCGCTCCACTGAGCCCAGGCCTGGGTAGCCGCTCCGAGACCTCAGCACGTAGGGAGTATTAGTGAGTGGAGACGCGGGAGGACAGGAGGAGGCCGGGGACCTGGGGCGAGGGGCAGCAGGGCCATCGCCTGCACGGGGCACCAGGCGAAGAGGGCGAGGCAGGCCACGGACAGGGTGTGCGAGGAGGTGGGAGGGGAGATGAGTTTTGGGAATGCCTGTGTGCTTCAGGCCAGCGGAGAAGGAGCCAGGGCCCAGGAAAGACAGCTGGAACAGGGGTGCGGCAGGGATACCGAGCTGAGTGGGGACCGGTATGGGCACTGCCAGGGTTGGGCACTTCAGGGCTTGGCAGCCAGGCCACCCACATGGGCAGGGACAGACTTAGGCCAGGGCCAGGATGGCCTGGGCTGGGAGGGCCTTGGTGGCTCGCTGCGGCGGAGACACGGATAAGCCAGCCAGGTCCGGGTGTGTTTGAGGGACTGTGCCAGGCAGCAGCGCTGACGACAGGCCAGCCTGGTACAGACGCAGGACCCAGCCCAGAGGGGGAAGACGTCCTTGTCAGGGAGCTCTCCAGGGAGAGGGGCAGGGAGGTTGAGTCTTGGGACCCAATGGGGTGGCACGCACAGATCTGGACAAGGCGAGGCCTGGACCAGTGTGACTGGACAGCGCCGGGGTCCCCAGCACGCTGGAGGAGCAGCCCTGGGGTGAGCGCTCTGACAAGGGACCCCAGCACCTGCAGATGGGAGCAATGACCAGGGAGGGAGCTGCCTGAGCATTCGGCAGACAGGTGAGGGTCACTCCGGCAGGGTTTGGGTACAGGCTCGGCTCTTCAGTGGCTGTCCTCAGTCCAGCTGTCACCAGGGTGACGCCAGATTTTACAGCCATCACCAGCAGAAATGAGTGACAGGGTGGCCACTTGGATGGGTCTTGAAGCTGCCGGGGGTACCTGCATCTGGACACCTGAAGATGTCTTTGATATTAATCAAGTCTCCGGGTTTTGTTTTTTGTGTGTGTGTTTTTGTTTTTTTATGACAGGGTCTCAGTACGTGGCTTACGCTGCTCTTGAACTCACTACGTGGTGATCCTCCTGCCTCAGCCTCCTGAGTGAGGAGATCTGAGGTGTGCCAGCTTCCAAGGCCAGCTTCCACTCCTCTGTAGATGTTTTTCTAGAATTTCAGACACGAGCCAGGCTATTTTCTTGGGTCGGCTGAGACATTAGTGCTAGCAGCTGTGAAGGATGTTTAGTTCCGGCAGTTGTGAAGGATGTTTCGAGTCTTTCCCTGAGGAATTGTCTCTTTCAAGTCCCCCAAGGTCCCCACTCCACCGTCAGGCTGCGCACAGGGGTGGCCCAGCAGCTGCCCTGGGTGAGGGGTGGGGTTTGCTTTGGAAACCAGCACCAGGAATTAGCAGCCAAGTGGTGGTTTGGTCCTTCTTCCTCTGCGTGTTATTTTTCCTCTGGCCAAAGGCTGTTTTTATTATTTCCCGCACACACCGAGGCACAAACGTTGTTACAAAGCAGTGTCTTTTAAAAGCCACAAAAGCTGGAGCGACTTTTGCCAGGTATAAATACGGCTGTGGCCACTGCTTGATGGAGTGTGTGTCTCCAAGCCCAGCCCAGACCCAGCATCAACCCTGGGCTCTGGACCCAGTCAGGTTCAGGCCCAGCCAGGTCCACGGGCGTGGTGACCAGTAGGACTTGGAAGACGAGGGCAGAGGCCTGGACCAGGAGGAGAGCTCGGGGACCCCTTCCAGGTCTGGACCATGGTGCCCAAGCCCTGTCGCCACCGTGTAAGTATCTGGAGCAAATCCTAAGGTGGAGCCAGACGCTTGGCCCCAGTTGCACAGACGCCTTCTGGGATGGGAATTGGGACTGAACGGTGAGCGTCAATACCACCACTTCCCACAAGGGGGCAGTCACACCCCTTCCTGTGACCCTGGGGCCCTCCCCCTAGTCTTTCTTCTCTCCACGTTTCAGGTAACTGCGGTTAAACTCCGGGGTGACTAGGAGGGAAGTGGGTGAAGAGCTTCCAAAATTCGTTTGAGAGGAGGATGACCAGGAGTGTGGGCGGGCGAGCCTAGCTGGCGGGTCCCGGCCCGCGGGTCCTGGTCCCTTCTTGTAAGCGGCCATGTGTCCCCGGGGTGGTGCGGGGTGCACCCTTGAGACTGTTGGGGTGGGGGTAAGAATCAGCAGGGCGCCCTGGGGCAGGCCCCGTTTGCGGTGGGAACTCTTGGCACAGCCATTTCCCTACAAACGCGGGCCGAGGTAGACCATCCTTAGAAGCACTGTGTCTTGTTTACTCTGATTACCGGTGAGTAAACTTGCTCATTGTGAGATCTGTGTATAAAAACGTGGGAAAGCCCGGCCGGCCTTTGGCCTGAGGCTGGCCTCCCACAGATGCGCCTCCGGCCGCAGGTGTCACCTGGCCCCGTCTGACTGCCCGTAACACTTGTCCCCAGCTCAGCCGTCTGTAATATTAGGGTCCTGTGCTGTGCTGGAGGGTGCACCTTTGTGTCAGGAGTTCAGATGTTGGCTTCACTGATGGCTGTGCCCTCAGGTGCCAGGCCGGGCAGGGACTGGGCCGAGGTGAGATCAGGGGAGGACAGCAGCCCTGGGGTCCGTGGTCTCCGGGGGGACTCGAGCAGCAGAGGATGGACAGTGGACCCCACCGCCTGGGAGGACAGGTGGCAGAAGGCCACAGATGTCCCCGGAAGGGTCCTAACCCCAGGGACTTCCAGCAGGAAGCTCCTGTCCTCCTGCTGGCACCTGCCTAGGTAGAGCCATGGAAGGCAGAGTCACCAAGGTCCCCAGGACCTTTCCAGCTTGGGGGCAGGAAGGGGGCTAGAAATGGACGCGTGCCCATGGCAATCACGCGCCACTGAGGAGGCAGTCCATAAAGGAGAAACGAAACACAGACTGGGGTCCTAGCTTGAAGTAAAAAGGCGTAAAAATAAAGAAACAGATGCGCGCACCAGGTCAGGTGTGGTTGCAAAATTAGAGTGCTTTTCACATCACACCCAGGGGCCCCAGCGTTTCCTCTGTCTCAGCCCCACAGCGGGGATCCTCCCCTGCGCAGCATCCCCTGCTCGCCCTGGACCTGCCTTCTTCCCTCCCCTGGCCCCATGCGCTGGGGAAAATTCGAAGGTGGAGTTCCCGGGGGACAGGGCTTTCTCCAGGTGCTAATCCCGCTCTTCCCGCCCAGGCCTGCCAGCTGGCTGCGCCCGAGGCGGAAAGCACCGACCCGCTGCGAGTTCCCAGGCGCAGGGCGACCTCAGTGCCCGGTGCTTGCACCCGCGGGAGCAGCATGCGTTGGTATTCGGGTTCCAGAGCCCGGGGACCCCCTCCGTCATTCCGTGCTCTCCAGGGCTCTGATATTTGGCAGGCAGCACAGGGCTGGCGAAGGGCCCGGGAGTCCCGCCCGCGGTCAGCCCCGAGGCGCAGTTCACAGGCCGGGCAGCAGGCCCTGCTCCCCTTCCTCTGCGCTTCCCAGGGCCAGCCCGACGGGGACCCTGTTAAGGTGACTGCGGACCTCCAGGAGGGCAGGGCAGCTCGGGTTTGGGGGGGGTCGTCCTCCTGTCTCGCTGTTAGAGGAGGGGTTCCGGAGTATCCTCCCCCTGCTGGGGGGCCGCAAGGAATGCGGGGGGGGGCAGGCCCAGCCTTCGAGTGACGCCCCGGCTACCATCCAGATCGTACCCCAACTGCTCTGCGAGCAAAGCGACCCCCGCCCCGCGCCCAGCCCTGGACACGGCAGGTGGAAAGAACAGCGCAGGTCACCAGAGCAGGGGCCTCGCCCTGGGAGCTCCCGTGGGACCCCAACTCGCAGGCCAGGCCACTGTCCCGAGCGCACTGCGCAGAATCGGAGTGCACGAACCCACGGGGAGGTTGGGGGCCAAGGCGCGCGTGGGGATGGGGTGCCCGGAGGTACACAGAGCGGCCGAGGCTGCGGGGCGAGGCGGCGGGGCTTCCACGCGGGCGAGCCGAGGAGGACGGTAGGGGGGCAAACGGGGCTGGGGGCTGGGGGCTGGGCTCCGCGGAACGCTGTCTCTGCGGGGAGTCGAGCCGCAGCCCTCTGGCGCTCGGACCAGACCTGGGCTTTCGGCCAGAGAAGAGCACCGAGCTGAGGGTGCTGCACGCGTGCGGCGGGGGCCCTGGTGTGCCGGCGAGGCTGTGGGCGTGGCCATAGGCGTGGTGGGCGGGGCCTAGGTCTGTGCCTGACCAGGGGCGTGGCCACGGGCGAGGCTGAGATCTCCACAAGGTCTGCGCGGCGGGGCGTGGCCAGGGCACTGTGGGGGCGTGGCCTGCGGCGCAAGGGTTCCGGCGGGGGTCCCCGCAGAGGGGCGTGGCCAGCGCACTGTGGGGGTGTGGCCTGCGGTGCTAGGGTTCCGGGGGGGTCCGCGCGGCGGGGCGTGGCCAGCGCACGGTGGGGGCGTGGCCTGCGGTGCTAGGGATCCGGCGGGGGTCCGCCCGGCGGGGCGTGGCCAGTGCACCGTGGGGGCGTGGCCTGCGGCGCTAGGGTTCCGGCGGGGTCCGCGCGGCGGGGCGTGGCCGGGCGAGGTTTGGAGCCCGGCGCACTTGGCTCCTGCACCCGCGCGTGTGCGGCGGGACGGCCCCTCCGGCGCTGGCGCGAAGTGGGGCCTTCGCGGGCCCTGGTGCACGCGGCGGCTCCGGGCCGCCTGTGAGCGGCGAGGAGGCCCAGCCGGGGCTCGGGCGCACAATGCCCTTCCCGGCGGGGCGCGCGGGCGCCCTGGCTTGGCTGCTGCTCCTGGTGCTCGCCGCGCCCTCCGCCGCCGGGCCGTGGGACCCGCTCCCGCTGCAGCCCAGCATGTGAGTCGGGGACCGCGCGCGCCGGTTTTGTCCCGGGGCCAGCACAATGCGTTCCTCGCCCGATGGGGGAGCGGTCGGGACCGGACCCCCGCACTCGGCGGATCCCAGATCCAAGGGCGAGGACTCCGCCCCTGCCGGGCCGGGCGGACCGGGCCGGGGGAAGCAGTCCACGTGTCCCCAACCCGAACCCCTGGGTCCGGAGCTGCAGGGCGGGTGTGTGTGAGTGAGTGTGTGAGTGCGCGTGGCCGCGAGCTCTTCGTGTGTTCCACACGTGCGCGCCGCGCGGCTGTCGAGGAGCTCGGCACCGGCACCGGCACCGGCAGGAAGCGCGGGTCAGGGAGCTGCGAGATGCGCCTATATTTGCAAGCCGATTCCCCCGCGGGCCGTTAGGGGTTTCATCTGCGCCTGCCTCATGGGAAACTGGCGGGAGGTGGAGGAGGGGCTGGAGCAGAGCACCCCGCCAGGCGCCAGGCGCTCCCGCAAGGCGCCGGGCTGCAGCCCTTGCAGAGGCGTGGTGAGGCCCAGCGGGGGCCACCTGTCGGACCCCCGGGTGCCCTTCCAGGGGCTACAATCGCCAGCCACCGTAAGTCCCGGGCTCCTCCGGTCCAGCCTGGCTCCGCTAAGGACCCAGCTGCATACCTGGCTGTAGAGGGCTGAGCCGTGGCTCCCCGGGGGCCAGCAGGACAGGCCCTCGCACTGGGGGAGGTGGTCGGCCTCGCTGTGATCTCTGCGGCCTTCTAGGTTGGGGCCTTTCATCCAGGGATGTGCAGCGCTCAGTCCCACACCATGGGATACGGTGTCCGACATTCCACCTTCCTGTGACCCCAGCGTTTGTCCAGGAGCCCGAGCCCCAGAAGGGATTAGCCTCGTGGCTGCCAGGGGTTGACCAGGGCTTCCTGGAGTTCCGGGTGTGGCCAGGGTGGACAACGCTGCTCTATGAGTCCCCCCGGTGCTAGAGTGGGCGCTCTTCCTGGCCCCTCCGCCATCCTCCCCATCTTGCTGATCCCAGAGCTGGCTTGGGGTCCGTGCTATGTCATCTTTTCCCTCCTGGCACTGTTTCCTCCTCCCTTGCCTCACTCTCCCTGCTCTTCAGATCCCTGCTGCTCCTGGGTGTCCCCGCCCTGCAGGGGTGGCTGCTGCTCCTCCGTTTCCTGGCTTTCGGTGGGTGCCCATGAGGCCTCTGTTCTCATGTTGCCCTTGACAGTGGTCTGAGTCTGGTGGCCTGGCTGTGTCTTGACACCTGTGTGTGCCTGGCATGCGGTAGGGCTGCAAGGGCCCCTGCTGGCTGGACCAGTGAGGGCAGTGCAAGGGAAAGACGAACGGGCTGCCGAGGCGGAAAGGAGACACACGCCTGCAGCTCGGGGCTTCCAGAAGGTCTGAGCTTCTCCTTGTCCCTCAGCCCAGAGCAGCAGGGGAGGGGGCTGGAGGGCAGCAGCAGTCCCAGAATGCACCGGGTCCTCGCTGATCCTGTCTCCCTGACCCTGGAGGGATCTGCTGAGCCAGCCGGGCCTGGCACGGGCAGCCGCAGCCCCTCTGGCTGGTTTTCCTGAACTGGGAGCTTCTGAGTTTAAGCAAACGCAGGCCTCCTGCTCAGGGTGTAGCACCAGAGGTCGTGGGCATTTGCAGATCTGCTGAAGGTGTGTACGGTTCTCTGGCTCTCGCTGACCGAGCAGGCCAGTTCTGTGCCATGCCGGGAGTGGGCAGAGCTTATCTTTATCCTTATTGAGCCTCTGAGTGGAGTCCTTCAGCCTCAGAATGCTGGCTTGCCTGTCTTTCCTGGGGTCTGCAAGGACAGCTGACCACACCCAGAGCTGGCAGAGCTGCCCTCGGGCTCCGGAATGGCGAGACAGACTGGCAGTGGGGCTGAAGCACGGACCACCAGGACTGGCAGGCTAGGGTCAGCCGTGGCAGCGGCTCATCTGCTCCACAGTGCTAGGCTTCTGCCCTCTCTGGGGCTGGCCTCCCCTCTGGGGGGACTTTGAGTCAGCCAGTTACACTGTCGCCTCCCGCCCAGGGTGGCAAGGCCTCTCCAAGTCTGGTCTTGCTTTTTCTGTCTGGCCCCGGCCTGAGGGCTCACATGGCCACGTCCCCCTCCCGTGGCACAGCCCCTCCAAAGCCCCCCGCCCGGCCACGGTGGGGTGGTGTCGGGAAGCTTGACTGTTCTTTGGACGCTGTGCCAGCTGCTCCCAGCTTCCCCTCGAGGGCTGACGTCCCCATGGGCAGGGGTGCAGTGCTTGGGGAGGGGACCGGGGAAGGGGCTGACTTGCCAGTGGCTTCGTGTGTGGAACCACAGCTGTGTGTGACCTGGCAGTTGGTCATCTCCTGCTATGGGAGGCCCCTGGGCATCCGGCTCGCAGGTTCCTGGCATCCTGGGAGCCCAGCAGATACTGGCTCACCCACCCAGAGCCTCCCCTTCTCCCACACAGGCACCGCTCCCAGGCCGCTCGCTGCATGTGTGTTTGGAGGTGAGGTGTGGATCCCCCCCGGTGACCCTCAGTGTGGTCACCTCCCTGCTGAGGTTACTGAGGCTCAAGGGCAAGGCCCTCTGGGCGAGCAGCCCCCTTCCTGCTGTACTCTGACCTCCCAGGTGCCTGTGGCTGAGCCCCTGCCCAGCACTGTCTGCCCTGCAGCCCCTGCTCCCCTGAGATGGAGGACCCTGTGCTTCCTGAGGCCCTGGCACCCGCTCCTCTGTGGGTCAGCAGGAGGGAACTGCAGTGACCCTTGGGCAGGGGACGTGGGGCCACACCAGGGAGCCAGGCCTGTGCGACCTCATCCTCGGCACTCTGGAGCCCTGCTGGGCTCAGGGAGGGTCAGGGCCTGTCCTCAGGCAGCCTTTACTTTTCTCTTCGCTGAGACAAAATACCCGACACCCAAAGTGGAAGGAGGAGAGGTTTATTTGGCTCACGGTTTGTAGCGGTTTCAGTTCATAGTGTGCTGGCTCCAGGGCAGGACAGCGTGGCAGAGGGGACACAGTTCATGGCGGGTGAAAGGCAGCAAAGCAACACGGGTCCACAGCGCTCTCCGTCCCTTGTGTCTCCTCCAGGCTACTCAGGGCGGACAGCACTCGCACCTTTAACCCTGGCTCCCCTGAGCCTGGTGTTGCACAGTGAGTCAGTCACACAGTCTGGATTCGCCACCTGTGATA
>RJWT010034841.1:0-13616 GCA_004365215.1 Cuniculus paca
TGGGGCCGCGCGGCCCGGGACTCCGGGGGTCTCTGGCTGCGCCCCCCCTCTGGGCTGCAGGCTCGGGTGGAGGTGGCTCCGATCTGCAGCTGGGGCGCGCGGAGGGGGCGCGCGCGGCTCTCCGGGCTCCGTGCTCAGCTCCCCACGATCCCTGGCTCCCTTGGCCCCTCAGTGCTCACCTGCAAGCCCACGGCTTTGTGTCGCGAGCAGTTCCCGGGTGGCAAAGATCCGGATTTCGCATCCGGATCCTCTGCCGCTCTGGCTGGCAATACTGGGGGCACCATTCGGTCCAGTGTTTGGGGCCCAGGACGCAGAGGAGCCTGGGCTGCGGCTCCCTGATTCTCTGGTGTCGCTGTGGGTTCCGGGAAGAAGCTGGGATCAACCAACTCCAGGTGCGGAGACCCGCCGGCCGCCTCCTCCGAAGCCGGCAGGTGGCGCCCTGGCGGCCCTGGGATGGTCAGGGCTGCGTCTCCGGAGCCGCTTTTGAACTCCCTCTGCGGTAGCAATCGAGAAAACGGTGCTTGCTCTTCGCTTTTCTCCACTTAATAACTACAGCTCGCACCCCTGTACTAGCGCTCTAGAACACCCAGCCTGTAATGCTACATTCCCTCTCTTGATCCTTGAACCACCCTGGGGTCAGGGTTTTAAAATGTTATCTTTCCTTTAACGGGGGAAACTGAGGGCCAGAGAAGGCTCCTGAAGTTTAGGGACAGCTCAAGGCTGATCCCTACTTTCTTCTCCAAATCTGGTGCATTTTGCCGCCTTACTCTGCTTGTGGAAGCCAAGAGCCAGGACCCATTTCTGTTTACCCCTTAGGTGTTTTACCAAACCCGAGGCCCAGTACGGTGGAGGAGGGGACGGGAATGTGTTGTGCTGGGAGCTCCAGACACTTCACGGCTGGAGAAGGCAGGGTCCTGAAAAAACATCACAAGGCCCTGGAAAAGTTTGCATGCAATTCGATTTCCCTCTTTTTGTTTGGAAATTCTTCCTGGAGACTTCGCTTATTCAGCCAGTACCTACAAAAGTGTGGCCCCTGCATGCTTCCTGCTGAGAGCAATCATAAGCTTTCTGAAGTGTAGAATAGTACAGATAGCATGATCCCACTTATGCAAACTAAGCAAAATGGATCTGCGTCTAAGTAGATTAATGCTTAGAAAAAGTGTTTAGGCCCCTATTTCCAGTAGTTAACTACATGGAGCGTTCTGAGGACTAGTGCTATCCCCCACCTCCATCTGTGGGTTTGTATCCAGGCATTCCATTGACTTCAGATTGAGAATATTTGGGAAAAATTTGCATCTGGAATGAACATGTACAAACTTCTTGTCATTGTTCTTTAAACAATACAGCATAACAACAATCTCCATCTTGGTAACCTAAGTCATCTAGAGGTGATTGGAAGTTCACAGGAGGACTGTGTAGGTTCTCCGCAAAGACCCTGCCATTTCATACCAGGAACTTGAGCATCCTAGGCTGGGGGAAGGCTGTGAGGTCAGTTCCTTGTGGATCCCGAGGGACCACAGCAGCAGCGTTCCCTTCTGTCTGAGTCTTGTCTGTGTTTTACAAGTCCATCGATATTTGCACATTACTTTTGTAATTAATGATTGTGAGAGGGGAAAAGGTGGGCAGAGAGGAGCTGGAGGTGAAGGAGGTAAGTGGGGACCTGGATCTATGCGCCTACTTGGGAACTTATACAAAATGTAGAAGGGATTGTTTTAGAGCTGAGTGTGGTGGTCCATGCCTGTTATCTCAGCACTCTGGGAGGCTGAGGCAGGAGAATCACAAGTTTGAGCCCAGCCTGGGAAATTTAGCAATTTAGCAAGACCCCCCTCAAAATTTAAAAAGAAAAAAGGGGGGCTGAGGGTGTAGCCCAGTGCAAAGCCCCAGTACTAGAAAGAAGTTGGGGCGGGGGAGGGGGGAAGCCCTTGATTGTTTAGAAGGCCATTTCCTGTAGATCTTAAAACCTGTGATGGGGCCACTGGTGATTTTCTTCGCCAGACAGAGTTGTTCAGATGCAAAATGGAAGCTGAGGGGGAACCGACATTAACTGGGAAGGCTGCCCTGAGGGCTGAGCCCCCACCCCAACTGTCCTATTCTTCCTGCCAAGCCCAACCCATTTGTGAAACTCCCTCAAGTATGCAAATCCCTCCCTCCTGCAGATGTTTATTAGGGGCCTTGTGTATTATTTCCCCCCTCACCCCCAACTCCAACCGTAAAGGGCCTGAGCAGGAATGAGAACCAGAGAAAGAGCTCTGTACTTCTGCTGGAGGAGGCAACAGTTTTAATGTGGAAAAATGATGAAGTTTTATATTCATTCTTGAAATAGGCCTGTTCCTCTAAGGGAAAACAGAATTGCTATGGGACATAAGGTCCAGACAGTGGGCTCATGGGGCAGGGTGAATGGACCAAGTTACCTTTTGCCTCTTCTCTGAGGAGTGCTGCTTATTCCATAAACCAGCCACTCCTGTCCAGGGCCATGTGCTCAGAGGTAAATATCCACAGATATCACCAAGGTAAAAAATTGCTCAGTAAGTAGGTCCCGTTTTCCAACATAGATGTCTTTGTCTGTTTCCTGTTGCTGTAACAAAATACTGGGGGCTGGGAACTTTATAAAGGAAAGAGGTTTATTTTGGCTTATGAATTTGGAGGTAGGAAATGAGCTTGGGCATAGAGGCCAAAATGCGAGGGGTAACTTTGCTTTATTACAACCTGTCTCAGGGTAGCTAATCATATCCCTCAAGATGTAACCTTGAAAGACAGACATGGACCCCCTCCTGAGCATGCTGACCCCATGACTTGATCACCTTTTAGAGCTCCCACCACTTTTCAAAGCTGGTACCTTGAAGGCTGGGTCTCTGACCTGTGACAAATCATATTCACACCAGAGCACTGGACAGATATACCTTCTCAATGACCTGGAAGGCCAGGATCAAATGAGGGACACTTTGATGGCTTGGGGTTCTGCTCTGGAAAAGGGCAACAGATGGGGAGGCAATCCAGCCACCCCTATCCTGGCTTCTTTCCACACCCTGAAGTCCTCACCCATGGATTTATGGACCCCTCAACCTGCACAGCCAGTGCAATCTCTGCCTACCACAAAATGCCACCCTTGGCTAGGAGTGGACCCCCTGTCCTTGGAGGATGGCCTGTGACAAGTGGCCCTGAAAGTGGGCTCTGAGTCAGGGAACCTGAGCCCAAGAGTGAGGTCTAGAAGGAGGCAGGGGTTTGGGTGGGGACATTTCCTTGGCCTCAAGGATTGGGACACTGAAGGAGGATCACAGTTGCAGGAGGGCAGAGCAGGTCCTCTATAAAGTGCCAGGTCTGGGGCCAAAGACCCAATGCCAGGTCCCCCAGTCCTCCATGGGAGGATGTATGGTGCTTGTTTCTAGCTGTGCTCCACATTCACTGTGCAGACTTGCACAGGTACCTTAACATCTCTGAGCTGGAGTTGTTCAGCATCTGCATGATTTGGGTACCATGGAGACCAGGACTCCACGATTGAAGGATGGGAAGTAGAAGGGGATGCATGGATGCTGAGTTTGTAAAATGCAGATCTGACCTCACTCCTTTCTGTGTGCCTGCCGTCAGCCGGAAAGACTGAGCTGCTTAGCCACACGCCTGGCCCTTCTCCAGCTGGGATAGTCCCCTCTGACCCGCTTTACTCCTCGCTGCCCTTTACCTCCAATGCAGCTGCCCCTCTTTTCCTGTGGGACATCCCGGTGCACACAGTGCCCTCCCTCCCACTCACACCTTCGACGACGCCTTGACGTCAGACTGGCTCACTTCAGGAATTGGGCAGCACAGACCACAAGGTGGCTTTTCAGAAATGACAATCCAGGCACAGGTCGAGGAAGCCCTCAGGCTACTCAAGGCCTGCGTTTCTGCCAGTGTAGAAGCACAGTTACATTGCGCCCCAGTGTGCAGGATTTGGATCCATTTGCAGGCCGTCCTGGGCAGCGGTGGAATTCAGAACCGCAACTGTGTTTTGCTTTCCATTTGGAAACTCTGTTGAGTTAGTTCGAGGAAGGTCTGATCTCTGCTCTGATGACTCCGCTGAGTCCCAACTCTGCTTCCCGCCTCTCTCTTCACTCTCTCCCTTTCTGTCTGCCTCCCCCTGTCTCCCTCTATGTCTACTCCTTTCCTTCCGGTCTCCCAGGCAGGACTGGCTTTGGGTCATTGGACCAGGGCCCCCCAGTTGGCCTTGATGCTTTCACCTTCTCAATGTGCTTGTTCTTAACTTTGTGTCTGGGAAGTGAAGTTTGATGAGACAGTGGCGCCTCAGCCCTGGCGGTGTTCTGTGTCCTGCAGCCTCCTGATCTTCCTGTGGCGGGTTCCCAGCCTTTCCCACCCTGTCACTCGGTGCACCTCACCTCTCCCCCTTCACTTCCACGGCCACCCCCTTCTGTGGCTGGGGCCTACGTCGGGGCTCGGGGAAGGTACCCCATGGCATAGTGGCTGGTCCTGGGCCCATGCTGGCAGTGCTGGAGCACATTTAGAGGGCACCTTGGTCCCAGGAAAGCCCCCTCCTCCATCAACTGTATCTGGCGCAGGTGCGATGCCCTTGGGGTGGCCTTCCACTGCAGGAAGGACCCGTGGGAAGGGGATGTCCAGCTTGACCTCCCTGCTGTGGGCTGGGCAGTGAGCACCAGAACCCTGGCAGCTGGTGTGTTGTGCGTGCATGGGCGTGGACATCGGGGGGAGAGAGGGAAGAGGGAAAGCTTTGTATTTTCCTACTTTCAGAACGAAAGGCCTCATGTTTTCCTTTTGCACAGGGCCCCACAGGTTATTTAGCCTGGTGTTTGCTCTAGATCTGTCCTTTCAGCCCGGGGGGCATGCAGACCTGTCCATAACTTTTTTTTTGTAGTTACTGGAGATTGAACGCAGAGCATTCACACTAAGCTGCATCCTCAGCCAGCTGTCTATCTATCTATCTATCTATCTATCTATCTATCTATCTATCTATTTATATTTCGAGACAGGGTTTCACTAAGTCACTAAGTTGCCTAGGCCGGGCTCTAATTTGCAATCTTCTTGCCTCAGCTTCCCAGAATGACTGGATTACAGGAATGGCTATCATGAAATCTGTACTTGGAAATCTGTATCTTACAGACCTTCCCAGGTGGTGTTTTTGTGGGTTTTTTTTTGTGCAACCAAGTTTGGGAAACACTGTGTCAAGAAGAGGGCTTCTTTGGATTTCTTTTATCATGGCCCCAAATTAAGAAATAACTTTTATGTAGTGGCCAAACACACAAACATGCACACACGAACGCACACATGCATGCGCACACACACACACGTTCACGCATGCATCCCTGCAGAAATTTTTCGAAATAACACTGTGACCACACAAGATGCTCCTTTCCGTTGTTTTCTATCCAGTTCGTGAAAAGTGTGTGCCAGGCCTCAGAAGGTGGACTCCAGAGCCCCTGGCAGGGCCAAGTCTGTGCTGGGTGCTCGCCCTGCCCACTGAGCCACTTCTCACGCCTCTTCCCCACTGTCCACACCTCTGTGTCACTGTCTTTTGTTGCAGTCTGCAGCCCCCTTCTTCCAGGAAGGCCTCCGGACTTCCCATCTGACTCTGCTCATCTCATCTGGGGTGCTCACCGCCCCTTGTGTGCCTGTGCTGGCTGTGTTTGGGACTGAGATCTCATGTCCCCAGGCTCCTCACCCCTCCTACTATGTTCACTCCACCCCCACCCTCAGTGGCCCTGTCCAACCAGCCTGGGACACGAGTGCAGGAACTGGGCCTCAACTCTATCCACACCTAACCTACCCTTTGGCAATGTGACATCAGTGGGCACCTAGTCACCTGTGTTCACTGGGCCCAGGCAGATGTTGGGGACTCCAACACGAGACTGCGAGGCAGCTCTGGGGATGGAATGATCATGCCATGGGTCCCTAGCTCTCTGACTGCATCACAGGCCTTTGGGGGTTAGGCCCCTGCCTCTTGGATCCCTGGTACCTTAGTTACTATTGAATTTAGTTGGTTCGAGTTCCATTATCCTGATTCAGTGCTACTACATACCTGTAATCCCAGTGCTCTGGGAGGCTAAAACAGGAGGATTCTAAGTTTGAGCCCAATCTGGGTAACTTACTGACTTAGCAAGATCCTGTCTCAAAATAAAAAAAATGAAAGAACAGCTGGGGATGTAGCTCAGTGCGATTCCTAGCACTGAAAAAAAAAGTAATATTGATCACTGCGTCTAGATGTTCTTGCTTGTTGTTGGGGACAGTGAGGTGACCCAGCCTCTATCCCTGATGAGCCCAGACTGGCTGGGGAAGCCAGAACCGGGAGCAAGTATGGCGTTTGTCGTGTTGCACAAACTGCAAAGTGGAGTAGGCGGGGAGGGGCATATGTGCAAAGATTCTTCTAAAAGAGTCTCTGCACCCCAGTTTTCTCACCTATAAAATGAGGATGGTCCTAGTGCTTCCTTCCTGAGGTTGTCCTGGGGCTTGAGTGAGTTCAAAATAGGAAGAAATTCTGAGGGGAAACTTTATTATGTTTATGGCCATGCCATGTGGTGATGTGTTGGGGATCCCACAAATATGAAGCCATAGGACTTTGTTTGTCTTGCACTGCGATCACAGGATGCTTGAGACTGGGATGCAGAAAGAATAGTGATTCATTTCTTATAGTCTGGAGGTCAGAAGTCCGAGGTCAAGGACCCACTCCCAAGGTGACAGTTAATTCATTCATGAGGGCAGGAGGACGACCACGGCTCCACAGAGTCATTTTTCAAGGGTGCCCCTGAGGGGTCAGAGTCTGAGGGGGTCTTGGAGGATGAGCAGGAGTGTTTGGGGCAGTGACTGGGAGGCCATTTGGGGAGACAGGCTGCCAAGTGAGGACTTGGATGTTGTCAGATGGGGCCTAACTTGTGCCATGTGGTGGATTAACTGATGGTCAACTTGGAACACTCAGCTGAACTGAATCAGTGTGGTGTTGGGGGTGGAAGGCCCACTTGAGGGTTTTTGCCAACAGCATAAAAAGAGAACTGGAGGGGAAGATGGCCTGAATGTTAAGCCCTACTTTCTGCCATTGGAGAGAGTTGGAGCCAGAAGAGGCAGGGACAGGTCTCAGAGCCTGGCTCTGGTTGTCCCCAGTGCTTGGGGTGGCAGGCGTTTTGCTCCTCAGAACATTGCAAGGACCTTGCAAAGTTTTTTCAGCTTTGCAAAAAAGCAGCAAAGATAGTGTACGCACACCTTGTGTTTTTTGGGGTGGGTTGGGGTGGGGGAGTACCAAGGATTGAACCTAAGGCCTTCACACTGAGCTATATCTCTAGCCCTTTTTCAGTTTTTTATTTTGAGACAGGGCCTCGCTAAGTCATTAAATTGTGCAGGCTGGACTCCAACTTTTCTATCCTCCTGCCTCAGCCTCCCAGAGTGCTGGGATTCCTAGCACCTGTCACCACAGCTGCCTATACTTGCATTTTTGTGAAATGTTTTTTATCTTTTTTCTCCATCGAGTTTTCAGGTGGTAATTTTAGCATCTCTCTTGCACATTTTAGGTATTCAATGGGCATTTGTTATGCACAGGAATGAACAAAAGGATGAATGAGTAGGTGAACATCTGGAGCTCTTTTCTGGGAAATGAAAGGAGGAGGTAGCCTGTGCCTCGGTGCTGCAAGGTCCTGAGGCCAGGTTCTTGCCTGTGCTTTGCTCCGAGCAGACGAGCTCTGGAAGCCACTTGAAGTCATAGTGTTAGGGGTCCCACTTTTCCCTTTGAAGCAGGGGTGGGTGGAGAACAGGGCTCTTCCGGAGAGTCACACAGAATGGCCCCAATGGAGGTACAGGGTGAGACCCTCTCTAAAAGCCCCGGATGCTGCGGAGCCTTGGGTGCTGTGAAGACCCTGTCTTCATCTCACTGGCCTCCCCCACACTTCATCTGTTATTTTAAGTCCCATTCCCAGAGGAGCAATCGCTATGGCAATGAGCGCTACCTCTGGCTTCTCCTGGCTCCCATGGGTGTCACACTACATTGCCTGTCAAGCTCCAGGACAGCGACTGCAGCCACAGTAACCAACTGTTAGGATTTTCAGGAATGTCAGCACAAAGCACCCGGGAACCCCGCGGAACGCCTACGGAAATGTGCACACAACATACTGTCCTCCTGGCGGGCTGTCAGGGTGCCCGATCTTTGGCCTGATTGCAGTGTCTTTTGCTTGAGTCACTCAGAAACCAGGATCCAGATGTTTCTCTTTGGTGGCCCAGAAGACAGTACTTCGGGCCGACTCAGACAGCACTCAGCTTAGGTTAATTCTGTCGTTCCCAGGACAGAACTCTGGATCCGTCCCCTGGGCCTCCCTGTTAGTCCCTACCCCCAGCAGCCTCCAGAGGGACCTGTGTGCAGGGCAGAGCTGGCCATGTCACCTGTGGCACCATGACCTTGCCAGCTGTCAGCTGTTCCTAGCAATGTTTTCTGAGCTGCTTCCTCCGTGTATGAATAGATCCCTCAAGAAAAATGTGTGAGCTTCCAGCTCACAAAGCTACAGTTGCCTTCCTAAGGAGGAAGGTTCTGGAGCCTCACTTTCTGGGCCTGGATCCTGTCTCTGAGCCTAAGCTCCCTGTGCCTCAGTCTTCTTATCTGTAAAATGGGGATATTACGTGTCCACCTGTTGGGGCCATTCTGAGATTTACATGAGTTAAAAAAGTGCTTAGTCAACATTCTTTGCTCTAGTCAACATTCTTTGAGGTTAGATGAGATGCTCTAGTCAACATTCTTTGAGGTTAGATGAGATGACAAATGTTCTTAAAGCCTGAGTCATGTGCTGACCACCTTGTGTAAAGGGAAATGGGGGGGGGTGTGGCGCAGACATACGAGGCCATGGAATCCTTCTCTGAGGAGCATTTTGGAGGATGGGGTCCAGACCAGTGCTTTGGGAGCTGCTGGCCCAGTTGACAGGGCTGGGAGCAAGTAGTAGGGGCCATGCATATCCCCAGCTAAACCCTACCCTTGGAGGAAGGTCTTAATGCCTACCCCACTTCCACCTCCCTTGACAAGCCTGGGGGTGTGGGGCCCCTCAACCTCGTGCGCCCAACATATTTGCACTGTGTGTGCCTAAATCTTTGGGTTCTGGTTTGTAGCCCAAACACTTGGTGACTTTGTTTGGAAGAATCTGATCTTCCATCCAGTTCTTGGTTCTGGAGGGGCAGGGATTGTGTGGTATTTGGCTGAAAACTCGCCCTCCCCTGCCCCAGGTCCCAGAACCTAGGAGGTCCTTGAAGGGTCTTCCCACTTGGAGCTTTAGGAATGAGTCTGCTTTTCCTGTCCCTGGAGAGTTCCCTGGCATCCTGCCCCTCAGAACCCTTCAGGCACCTAGGGGAGCCCAAGGCCCCATCTCCCGGGTGTTCCAACCCTGGAGAGAGGTAGCAGTTCCCTTCTGCTTTGGCCCTGCCGTCCAGGTCAGTTCCTTGGCTTTTGACATTTTTGTCATTCCAGCCCCACTGGCAGGGCTTATCTGGGAATTCACACCACTCACTTCCTGCCTCCCTGTGATTGACTTGGCCACCCGGCTGATCCCTAGGCTCCAGAGGTCTTGGCCTTCTTGGGCACCCAGTTCTGGGGTGACGAGACCCTAGCTGCTACAGGACTTGCCAGCCTCTTTCTCTCTTCTGCTCTATGCCTGCTGATGACACTTTGCTCAGACCCTGCAACTCTTCAGTGTACCTTCTGGGGAGGCAGCTGAGCATGCGACAGAGACGCCACAGGAAGGACCCAGAGGGAGCCCCGTCCTGACCCTACCTGGTGGCTCCTGGCTTCTCACACTCTGCTGTGCTCTCCACTGGCTGCCTTTTAGCCTCAAGCTCTTTTCTGACTCAGGGCCTTTGCATGTATTCTTTTCTCTGCCTCAATTGATCTTTGCTTATTTTGGGTCTGGCTAACTCCTGCTTACACTGCAGAGATCAGTCTACAGCCACATCTACGGGGAAACTTTTCTGGTCCTGTAAAATGAATCTGGCTCCTTTGTTTAATGTGCCCAGAGCAGCTCTGTTACTGAGAGACTCAGGACCGGTCAGTAAACCTCATCATGAGTGGGTGGATAACTAGTGAATGCTTGTCTGCGACCGTGAATTCTGCGAGGGCAGGGGTCCTGGCTGTCTTGCAGGATGCTGTATCTCTAAATTCTTGCCTGGATCACAGAGAACACTCAGGAAGGAAGGGATTAGCCACTTTGCAAGCTGTACTGGTTTCCTATTGCCTTAATAGACGATGACCAATTTAGTGGCTTGAAACAACACACATTTGTTCTACAGTTCTTGAGGTCAGAAATGCAAAAATGAATCTCACTGGGTTAACATCGAGGTCAGCATCAGTCTCATGGGCTGGTTTTTCTGGAGGCTCCAGGGGAGAATCCAGTTCCTTCCTTTTCCAGCTTCTAGAGGCTGTTTGCATCCTTGCTGGTAGCTTCTTCCTCCATCTTCAAAGGTTATCTCTCCAGCCTCTCTGCACCTCTTTGACTCTGACCCTCCCACCTTCCTCTTATAAGTGTCCTTGAGATCAGGTTGTGCTCCCCTGGATAATCCAGGATAAGCTCTCCATCTCAGTGCCCTTAATTTAACCTGCAAATTTACTTTCACAGTGAGAGGTAACATTGCCACAGGTCTCAGAGACACGGATGCGGACATCCTCAGGAGAGCCATTGTTTAGCCCAATACACAAACATATGAAAAGAAAGATATTCAAGATATTGGGGCCACTGGTGCTGGACTCCAAGTGCTGTAAAGACTGAGAATGCTTAGTGCATCAAAAGTCTGTTAAGACTTAACCTTGAGGGAAGATTCATGATGAGAGCATGGCCTTCCCACCCAAATTTTTACATAGGCTGTGAGGGAGGGATTCGACTTGCTTCATATGGGCTGTGAGGGAGGGATTAACCAGCTCAACATGGGCTGTGAGGGAGGGATTAACTAGCTCAACATGGGCTGTGAGGGAGGGATTTGACTAGCTCCACATAAGCTGTAAAGTAGAGATTTAACTAAAGGTTCCTATAAATCTCTCTCACACTTCTATTGACTAACCCATCCTTCTTTGCCAGTTTAGAATGCCATTTCTATCATATGCTAAACTTCCATAGATGAATGAGCCTTTTTCTGAATTCTTAGTTTCTACTGAACTGTTTATTTTATATGATATCAAAACCATGCCCTTTTTTTCTTCTTCTTCTTCTGTTCTGGGAGTTGAATCAGGGCCTTGCATATAGTGGGCATGTACTCTATCACTGAGCTATATCCCTCGTCCAATCCACACAATTTTAATTACCACTCATATTTATCGTATGTTATGTTCACTGAGAGAGCAGTTCTTCAGTTACTGTTCCTCTTTATAAAAATATTCTTAGCTGTTTTGTTGTAATTTCCTATTGGGTAAATTTTGGAATCATCTTTTTTAGTTCTATGAAAACATTTTGGGGATTTAGATCAGCCTGTGTAAATTAATGGGTTAATAGAATCACATGCTTACTATAGCATTTTTCAAGAAAAAGTTCTTTGCTCCTCCAGGTCAAGTCTTGTAAAATTTAGATACTATAGTTTTTATTATTATCGTGAGTGGCCTATTGTGTTCCTTGAGATTTGTAAATATTTATGGTTAGTAAATGGGAAAGCTATTGATTTGAGGCATCTTGATCTTGTTTCAATTACCTTCATGAACTTTAAAAAAATTATTATTATTATTATTATTATTGTCTTTTTGAGGCAGAGTCTTATTACTCAGTTAAGGCTGGCCTTGGGCTCACTTGGTAGCCCAGGCTGGTCTCGAACTTGCAATGATATTCCTGTCTCAGCCTCCTGAGAACTGGGATTACAGGAGAGTGCGCCACCACACCAGCTTAAAAAAATTATTTTAATGGTTTTTCAGGTGGTATTCTAGGGGTTTTGAGATAGATTATCTTATAGTCTAATACATGTGTGAGTGTATGTGCAGGAGCCTTTGGTCATGGTCAAATTGTTTGGCCATTAAACCAGAGGGTAGAATAGTAGTTTCCAGGGGCTGTGGAGAGGTGATATGGGGAGATACTGGGCAAAGGGTACAAAGATTCAGTTACATAAGATGAATAAGTCTAGACATTTTATGAATAGCAATGTGATTATAGTTAATGATATTATATTGATTACTTGAAATTTTGCTGAAAGGATAGATCTCAAGTGTTCTTACCAAGCTGGGCCTAGTAGCACATGCCTGTGATCCTAGCATTCTGGGAAACTGAGGCAAGAAGATTGCAAGTTTGAGGTAAACCTGGGCAACATAGTGAGTTAGTGAGATCCTGCCTCAAAATAAAAAATAAAAAGAGCTGAGAATATAAGTCAGTCTGAAGACCCTAGATTCGACCCCTACCTCCAAGCCCCCATAAAGGAAAAGATAGAAGAAGAAAAGAAATAAAGGAAATGGAGATTGTATTAGTCAGTTTCATTCCATTGTAATGAAATATCTGACACAGGTTGCTAATGAAGTAAAGAGAGGTTTCTTTTGGCCCACAGTTCAGGTGGTCCAAGTCTTTTGGGGAGGATGGCACATCATGATGGTTGTATGTCACAGCAGTGAGTCACATCTCCAGCCAGGGAGCTGAGAGAGAGAGAGAGAGAGAGAGAGAGAGAGAGAGAGAGAGAGAAGTTCCATAGGCTGTTTTGACGGCATGGCCCCAGTTTGACAAGGACCTCCTGCCAGGGCCCATCTCTTAGTGGTCCACAGTCCCTCCCACCTGCACCACCCCAGAAACTGGGCCTTTACATTCTGGCCTCTTGGGGACACTGTCCACTATAGCAGTAACTGTGGGAAGTGATGTGGGTATGATAATTAGCTTGACTATGGTGATCAAATCATTAGCCCATGTGCATATGAAAACATCAAGTTTCATGTCTTAAATATATACAGCTTTTTTTCCAATTTATTTATTTGTAGTACTAGGAATTGAACCCAGGGTTTTCACACTGAGCTACATCCTCAACCCTTCTTTATTTTTCACTTTGAGACAGGGTCTCACTAAATCCCTAAGTCACCCAGACTGGGCTGGAACCTTTTCTTTTTTGAAACAGGGTCTTGCTATGCAGTTCCAGCTGGCCTTGGACTCAATATATAGCCCAGGTTGGCCTTGAATTCCTGGTGATTCTCCTGCTTCAGCCTCTGGAGTACTGGGATTATAGGTGTAGGCCACTATGCCTAGCTGGGTTTGAACTTCTGATCTTCCTGCCTCAGCCTCCCAGTATCCTGAGATTGTAGGCCTTTGCCACCATGCCTAGTATTAAATATATACAATTTTTATTGGTTAGCTATACTGCAATAAAACTGGGGAATGAAAGAAAAAACTGTCTGAGCTGGAAGAATGGAGCTTCATCATTTTTTGCAGAGTTCTGGAGGTGGAGAGCTTTTAAGTGAGAGAAAGAGGCCCTGGAAGGAAACATTGATTTGACTGCTGTCCTCCTGGCCCTCCTCCCTCCACTCTATGTTCCCCCTGAAGATGGGCGGGTGGTCTGGGGAGCCAGGACATGGTTAGGAGCAAAGCTACTTGCCCCGTGCAAGCTCCCTGGTTTATAAAGAATATATATATTTTTTTCCTCCATGAAAGGATCCTGAGTTCTCTACCTTCATTGACTGATGGATGGATGAATGTGGTACTGGGGATTGA
>RJWT010034842.1:0-13610 GCA_004365215.1 Cuniculus paca
GTGGGAAGTTTAACAAAAATCTTATCCAAATTTTGATTTTTTTAAGCCAAGCGTGATGCTTATAATCCTGGCACTAAAGAGGCTGAGGCAGGAGGATCACTGTGAGTTTGAGGCCAACCTACGGTACATAGTTCAAAGCCAGCCTGAACTACATAGCCAAACACTGTCTAACCAACCAAACTAACCAAACTAGCTAAACAAACAGTAACAACAGCAAAACAACAACGACAACAAAAAACCCAACAATTTTTTATTGATGTAATCATCAATGGTTACGGAAAAAGGCATATTCTTATTGAAGACGTTTTATAGATTTTTCTAAAGGCAAATGTCATTTCTAGTCAACTCTTAACATTGTAACAACTTATAATGCCTATCATTTCCAATTATCATTTCCAATCAACACGTAGCCGTCGTTTCACTGTAGCACTTTTTTCTCTTTGGAGATATTGTACTGAAAAGCATCTCTTGCATAGAAATGCTCCATGTCTCAAAGGAAAAACTCATGCAGTTGTGGCGAGGAGAGTGAACGTGTATTGTCTGCCTAGAATCCTTTGCTCTGTTACTGAGAGGCCAGCAGGGTTTGTTTCTTGGCACTGACGCAGAGCATCACCCTAAGCATCTCCTTAAATGTCCAACATCCACAGTTCATAAATTCCTTGATGAAGATCGCGCCCCAACATGGGGAACGCGCTGAAGAGAAACATAAGAGGCAAATGTTTTCCGGGTCATTGCTGGGCGACCCGACTGACTCTGCCTCTGCCTTGCAGGTCGCAGTCCGTGGTGGACCCCACAGTTCTGAAGCGCATGGATAAGAGCGAGGAAGAGAATATGCAGCCTTTGCTTTCTCTGGACTGAGAACTTCTCCACACCCACGGCACCGAGCAAACGTGGAAGGTACTGGATTGCAGCTGCAGGGACAGCACTGCAGAGGAACTGGGCCGAGCTGGAAACTCACTTATTCCTATTAATGTAGCAGAACATACAATAAGGCACCTGGCTTTCTCATTTGCCTGAACCACGGGTGCACTGGGCTGGATTTTTTTTTTTAAGGTCAATAATTTATTCTGTAAGTGCCAAGTTCTTTGTAAATACAATGTAATTTCATGTCAAGTTTGTAAATTTTGGTAGTAATTGAATTTGGGAAAGATTGACATAAAAGTTTGAGCCAGTGGTATAAACTATAAGAAAAAGCAGAAAATATGTGTAAACTACCAACGCTGATTAAATGTAGCCTGTTTCCTATGAAGCCATATTTCTGCTATCATAGTGAACTGTCGTTATCACTGTTTCCCTCTGCAACTTCGTGAACACAGGGAACAAAGTCATTCTAGGAAATGATAAGGCGATTGTTGCAGTCTGAGGCAGGGTTTCATCTCAGAGGAAAGGTATCCCCGGACTCTTGCAGGCCTTGCCCTGGGGACCCAGAGGATGACAGATGAGCAGGTGGAGGAGACGCGCAAACTCATCGCTGCTCTTCGATTCCCAGAGTCTTGTGAGCAGATCTGTTTTCCATGTCAGCTTTGGAATCCTCCAAGAGTGAATCCTTTCTAAACCACTGTTGTGACAACCCTGATGTATTGTGTCTGACGTCCTTTAAGAGTATTTCCCCCCAAAACTCTTCAACCAAGGAAACGAGTACTCATATGCAAACCATGTTTTGATAGCCTATCCTGAACATAAAGTTTGCCACTTACAAATAAGGGGCTAATTTCTCATTATTGTGCACTTGCTGAAAATACACATATTCACACACAACATATATATTTTTAATGAGCTCTGATAAATCCCTGATGTAACAGGCTTATAAAATAAATCATACATGTTTAAAGGTTTTAGCGATATTATAGATAATTACATGGGATGCTAACTCTGGAAGACCACTGAAGTTAATGAAAAAGAGAAACAAGGAAAAGACTTTAGTGTACCTATTTAAGGGAATTCCAATACACTTTACAATGCTATCTTGAATACGTGCCACGGTAGTGAAAAGTATTTTTCCTTAAAAGAAGCCACAGATCTCAATGTAGTGTATCAGGTGACAATAAATAGTTTTTCTCAGATTCTAGTGTTCTGTATTTCACATTTTCTTTTCAGAAAAAATTGAAAGAATACATTCATTCTGGAAGCATTTCAAAAGCATCTGAGGGTATCTAAAATAGAAGAGCTATACATTGTTTAAAGTTTTATTCCATAAAATACAAGTACAGCAAGTTTTAAATCCTATTTTAAATTTTAAACCCCAGTGTGTAAAAGCAAGATTTTAATCGCTTTTTCAACATATGAATTTTTATTTTTACTTATTTATTAATTTAATTATGTTTTGAGACAGAGTCTTGCTATGTAGTGCAAGCTGGCTTTGAACTCACAGCGTTCCTCTTGCCTCAGCCTCCCGAGTGCTGGGATTACAGGCGTGCACCACCGCGCCTGGCTCAACATAGGAACTATGAGATTGAGAATTTAGCATGAACATAGTCACTGGAAAAATAATATCTCCAAGAATTCTTGGAATTCAAAACAAAAGTAAAAGCATGCAAGAGCCTTTTCATACTTTTTGAATGAGTAGTTCAGAAATTCTGGTTATAAATCCACAGCCAAAAATCTTCAGATCAAATCAGTATTCCAATTAGTGTTTCAATGAAGTAGGTTTGTTAAAGTGCGTAAATCACCAGGAATAAAAGAGACTTTAAGAATGGCAACTTCCAATCAAGGACAAAGAGCAATGAATGTGACACACTCTTCTCATCATTGTTACAGAGCTTGGAAACAGTTGGACACTGAAAGTTGTAGCAGTTCTTCCAAGAACCTGGTCATTGCTAGACCTAATGTTTGTGGCTTACTGGCATGGGTACCACAGCCCTGGGCTTTGTATTCTACATAACTGTGTGATAAGCAGTATGATCCTTCGGAATAAAATAGAAGTAATTTAAGTACAGAAGGGCAATTAGCTGCTCGTTCCCATGAGTTTCTCTTGATGTGCATCATGTGTGGCCAGTTTTCTGAATCCTACCAGCTTCAGATGTCAGCCAGCATGGAGTTTCTTCCGTCTGTCCTACAGTTAGTGTCATCTGTAAAAATAACTCGTATTGTTTATGCTGTCTCCCTAACCCTCATTTTCAAATTTTGCATTGGCATTGCTGCGTGTCTGTTCTTCTTCAAATGAGCAATTGAGAGTTGGCTAGATTTTGTAAAATATTTAAAAGTGAATGAAAAAATTACAGTGATAACTTTTGAAATTGCTCTCTCTAGTTCCGTCTGTGAGTCTGCTTGTCTTCCAGCAATGTTTTTGAAGCTGCTTCATCAAGGCATATTCATTCAACTTTATGATTTCCCCCTCAGCATCAGCTAGCCGGCACTGCTCAGGCATTTTCCCCTCTGAGGTTGAATAACCTAGTAAACGAGCAGCCCATCTATAGATTTTCCTTTCACTGCAGTAACGAACACTGCTGCACTCATGCACACACCCAGGATATGTCTAATGGCTTTGCTTCTTTATTTTGAGAGCTACACTTTGCTTTTACAGTTGTGTTGTTACTAAAAATTTGTAGAAATAGTTACCACATTGATTTGGAATAGTCTGTTAATTCCTTGACTCCTTTTTGTTTTTCTCAGTCCCAGGGCTTAAACCCAGGGCCTCGTGCATGCCAGGTAAGCGCTCTACCACTGAGCGCCACAGTTAATCTGGGCTTTCCTCTCTCACCCTGTCTGCACCAGCTTCTATTTCTCATTTCTTTCAGTTGTTTTAAGGGAGCTGCTTCCGCAGCTGGTTTAAAAATGAATTACCCCCCCATCATGTTATCAGTGATATTTGCACAGATTTTTGAATATTATTTAAAAAGATTAACATAAAAATATATGCTAAGAAATATGAAGAAGTGCCTCTTTCAAAATAGAATAAAGCAGTGATACTGGCATATAGTCTTTATCTGTGCTGTCTTCTAAAAAGTCAGTATGCGCACCTGTGTTATAAGGGTTAGCCATCGATACCATTTGAAGAAGGTCATTTAAGGGTTTGCTCTGAATATGCTCATACAGTATTAAGTCTTGTGTAAATTCGATGCAGTAACTTTAATCCATGCTATTTACAAACCTAGCACTATGCTAATATAATGTACAAGTATCAAATAGAGTTTTCCAGCAAGTTTCTGAAATGGGCATGCATGATCTCTTTTATTTCACTAATAGCTTCATAAGTGTAGGCAGAAGCATTCTGTAAGTCTTTTCACATAAAATGCTTGTTTATGGTATTAAAATGCATACATTCATAAACAGAAAAGTCAAGCAAATAGACTCGTCTTCATATTGTTAACTTGGTCATGCTGTTAAACATTTAAAATTCCTGTAATATTCCTGAGCAAACAGAGTTCTCTCTATTGTGTCAAGAAGATGGAGCGTTGTTTTGGACTTTGGGGAACATATTTGTGACTCGTCACCAAAAGAAACCTTTGGAGCCCAGACAGTGGGTCTTCAGACCCAGGCTTCTATTGCTCCTGCAACCTAAGGGTTTATGCAATGTCTGTGATCCTTGAAGAAGTTACATCAAGAAAATCTGCGGAGAGGCTGCACATTTTTGTGTTGTTTTATTTAAGGTCTGCCTTGTCTGGTTGGTTAATAATGTCTCTTTCTCTTTTGTGTATATATTTATTAATGATTCATTGAAAAGTTGCCATCAGCCATGGCAATATTCCAGAAAGATTTCAACACAAAATAAAATGAGAAGAGTTCTGGTATGATGTCTGAAGTTGAGATATGGTGTTTACACATTTGACATCAATAAACTCATGAGCATATATATTCCATTTTAGACCTGATGTATAGATAAATATCATAAAACATAGTGTATTTTAAATTCGTGAGGCCATCAGATGGCTCAAGAGTAAGTGGATTACATACAGATGAATGGGAACAAAAGAAAACTGGATAGATTTTCAGGGTATATATTACCTTCAGTAATGGAAAAGATTTTTTTCTTTTATTTTGTATTAGTTGAAAAAGCAGCTTCTCTCTCATGTGCTGCTGGAGCTATTTGACATTATTTATTACTTGACGGGGCAAGTAAGTAGAAATACAAAAGAACCTTGGCTTTGTAACATGATGAGATCACAAGCAGTTTACAGAATTAAAATGCTGTAATTAGCATTCAAAAAAGATTGAGCACAAAATGATGTTGCTAAAATAAAAAGATATTTAGAAGCAAAACGATTGTAGATACAACAATGTACTTTTATAGTACATATTGAATGGCTTTAACAGTTTAGAAAGTGTTTTGTCAGTAGTTGATTTAGTTTTAAGCCTGAACAAAAATATTTCTGTTCTTAATGATATAAGTACATGGATTCTATCAAAATTATTCTTTTGGTAAATTAAATAGACCGGATGAAAATGAAACTAAATTTTGACAAACCTTCTAAGCATGAACCAGTCCCAAATATTTGAAAAATTGCAGTAAATCGTAATTAGAATATCTATTGCAGTATTTAAAGCAATGTCTTAATTCTAATCCAGCTTTTTACTTAACTAAATAAAACCTCAAAAACCAAACAATTTTTGTTTTAAAAGTTACCCAAGAAAAAATTGTACAAGTTTTTGAAGACCACTGAGCATACTATTTATTATTTTATTTAGCTACCATCACTGTTTATGTGCTACCACACACACTGTGTGACTCGAGGGAGTCACTCTGATAGAATATTGCAGTATAAAATATTTGAGTAAGTCTATGTTTTTATTTTTATTTTATTTATTTTTTACATTTCTATTTTTAAAAAGCATTTATTTTACATATGGTAGACATTGAATTTGAAGGTACTTCACTTGTTACATCTGTAAACTGGAGATTTCTAATACAAAATCTACAATGACAATTTTATTTGACAGAAGTTATTGGTTATTTAGGTTAGGGTACCTGAAATACTCTGATATTTGTATTTCAGGGGCATAAGTGAGGTTACATAATTTGTTTCCTCAAAATGGCATTCAGTACTCTGTAATTTCCAGACAAACTTTCAAAAACCATTTTAAGGGAGGGATTTAACTTTTAAGCTAAATATGCATAGAATTATCATCAACTGAAAGAAGTAAGATTTTCAGCTTTCCACAGCAAACTGTTGGGGATTTGAAAAGAGACTAAATTCAAAAATTCGAATTACCAGAAAGTTCCTAACCCTAACCCTAAATAAATCCTGTTAAAAATAATTCTAGGTCAAAACGCTAAGTGAAATTTTTAAAAAATTCAGCCAGTTTTTAAAAAGAACAGTGACTTAATAAACATGAATCCGTGTGTTCTGCGACTTTCCATCACTGCCCGTCGTGTGGATGAAAAGGCACCTCGCGAGGTGAGAGAGCTCGGTAGCGTCTACCGAATCCTCTAAAGTAGGCGTACGGCTCTGCCCCACCGGGGCATTTTCCTGCGCGCAGCTTTGAGTGTACGGGATGTGATCCCTGCCGCTGCCTCCTCAGACAACTTTACAGCAGCAGCAACAGCAGCTGCAAAAGCACCCAGGGAGAGCAGGAAAAGTGTGTTCCTTCTTTGGGAGAATCAGAGAGAAACTATTTTTAATTATAGCACAGAAAACAAATTCGAAATGCCAAGAGTTTCTGAAATCAAGAACTAAAGGCTTGACCAACGAGAAGCAGCCACAAGGACTGGCGGTCAGGGCCCTGATGTGGGCTGAGTTCCTGCAAAGGGACAGCACCCACGGGAGTGCTTACCTCGAAGCACCCTTTCTCTTCTGCAAACGGAGATAAACACGATGCCTTTCTCCCTTCTCTTCTTTCTGATTGCCGCCTACCAGTATCAGACAGAAACCGTACGCAGGTCTGTGCGTTGCCTTTAAAGAAGAAAATGCTCTGTCCTTCTATAAGCACAGTTCACTTTGTGCATATGATCAAAACATTTGTGTGGTGATGCACAAGGTGTCATCTAAAAGCTTTAAAAATATAATTATATAACGTTTCAGTGCTAGAAGATGATTAAATGGCCATCGCATCTGAGATTCAAGGAAAAAGGGGCCATAACCTTTGTTTTGCATTCACATATCTACCATTTTACTTCGATGTCCAAAAGATCTCAAGTTTGGCATTTAAATCCCAAACTTCTCCATTTTCACCCTGAACCTGCTTCTCCTTTAGTTTTCTCATCTCACTAACTGTTGGCACCAACCTGCCAGTTTCTGGAGTGTAAAACTTAGGAGTCATTCTTTTTCTCTCCTCTTTCTCTCAAAGCCCCTTCCAATCAGCTGGCCCACACTGCCGGCCTCAAGCAAAATACACCTGCACTCTGGCCGCGTTTCTACCTGTCATCCCTACCTTGGTCCACGCCTTCAGCATTTTTCACCCAAAACCTTTTGCAACACTGTAAACAGGTCTCCTTGCTTTCATCCTTTGCTTCTCAAGTCAGTTTTCAAAACGTTAGCAAGAATGAGACTCTTAAAATACTAGCCCAATCATTTAACTCTTCTGGAAATCCTCTGCAAAAATAAAAACCAAAGTCCTTACACTACACTGACATCTGAGAAGGGTTGATATGAAGTCACTAGGTATCAGTGTCGCGGAACAGTATGGTTTTTATCTGTCTACACAGTGCAGTGTAAACGCGGTTGATCAATACTTCAGTATTTCACTTCTGAAGTCCCCTCACCTGTGATCTTGACTTTCCTTAGCCCATCTCTTAAGAATCTCTCCTTCACTCCACTAGTCTGTTGCCAAATGGCCTGTCTCGCTGGTCCAGGAACTTGCCAAGCACAGCTCCACCTTGAGACCTTGCCCTCCTGTTCCCTTGCTGCTTTCTCCCGATAGCCGCAGGGCTGCTGCTCTCCCCTCCCGTAGATCCTTGATCACGTGCCCCTTCTTCCAAAGTGTCTCTTCTCCTGCTTAACAATGAACGAGCCCCATGTTCTCCTTTCCTGCTCTATTTCTTTGTTGAAGCATTTATCACCCAGCACACCATACAGCTCATGGTTGTATCTCATTTTCATCCGTCCCCCAATAGACTGAACTCCACAAGGGCAGGCCATTCTTGTTTGCTTACTGTGGCTTTACTGGTGCCTTGAAGAGTGCCTGTAACTTATAGCAAATTCAAGAAGATTTCATAATGATCTCAACTGGTTTCACAAGTTCCATTACAGAGCAGCAAATAATATGCGTTGAAGGAGTTTGTTGTTTGTTGTCATCTTAAAAATATCTTGTTATTCATCTTTTAAAGGGGAAAACTTTATCACATTATCTTATGATGATGATGTAATCATGAATCAAAAATTGTAGCTCCTCTCTTCAAATCTACTCTCTATCCCAGTTCTACATTTGTATGTGTTTCAACTTTGGAAATCACTGGAAACTTGTTGGGCCCTCTGCCTGTCCTATACATGAGTTGTATTTACTCTTTGAGAAATTACAAGATACCTTAGATAAAGAATCATTTTGAGATTAAACCATAATGAATTCTTCCTCATTGATTATCCTAGTTAATTGTAATTTTTTTAAAATTCCAGGGACTTAAGAGAATATAATTACCCCATATTAGAAGCCAGTGTAAGACAGTATACTTCCATAGTCGTTTTTATGGTAAAGGAGAATAGAATGAGGAGGAAGAGAAATTGTGGTCCCTTCTATGCAACGATTGTAAGATGACTGAGGATGTGTTTTGGTTTTCTTAACATCTAACCATGATCTAGAAATATGTATTAATCTGAAAATACTTTTAACAGAAGTCTGATGTTTATTGAGTTTTACATTTGATATTATTTAAAAAATTTGTAATTCAGATGCAAGATGATACAAATTCCTTGTGCTCATATTCTGACCCCTCAACTTTCTTCCACCTCCTCACCTTTAACTTTAGCTATCATTTTTACAGCCTTACAATCTTTCTTGTTCTTAACTATCTCCTTAGTTTGTTTCCTACTGTTTGGACTGAACTCTCCCTAAATCTAAATAGCCTAGATGTCAGTTCTGGGTGTGATGAGTTTCTGATTTTTATCCTTTGTTGTTTATCTTTTCATTCTTACCAAACCTATTACTCCTCGACTTAGCTGTATTATTGTGCCTTTCCCTACGTCGTGATAACTGAATAATTCATACCTCCAGCTTCATGATCTCCTACCAGGCCTCCTGCTAAATAGGCCCTGAAAAATAAAGAATTGGCAGGTGATGTGGTGAAAAGCGTGTAACCTGAAGGATAGGGATAGATGTGTGCGGCTGATGTCAGAAGTCAGCCGGTATCAGTGGCTTAGGGAGTAAGGTTGTGTCTCCTGGTGTGTACCGTGTAGCACAGTGCTAGTCAACATAAATCATGTCCTTCGTCAATTACCCACGTAGATGGCAATCAGGGTCAATAGATATTTTGAACAATCTTTGCTAGAGAAAGAATAGCGGCTCTTGCTCGGGAACAAGGCGGAATTCTCTTGTGCGTCTTCCACCTGACGCTCAACAGTCTGTGTAGTGGGTGCCGTTTGCCTCTGTGACGCACTTTCTGCCAACCCTGAAGAATATCTCCAGCGTCCCCCCAGAGATAAGGGCCCCACGCTCAAGAATGTGTGGCACAAGGAGGTCCCGCAGTGCACGCTCTCTTTTGCTTGTTTCTTTTCAACAATTTTTGTTAGTCCTAAGAATATGACCCTTGGAAATTTCATTAATTATGTCCACTTTGTAATGGATTTAGAAATTTTCCCAGATGGGTACCTATTTGCTGTATTCTTCCAACCATCATATGACATTCATGCTTTATTTCCTTTTTAAAGAGAAACTATTTCATTGTCTTTATCAATTTGCGATGGATAGAGTTCTGTTAAATGTCACTAAAGGAAATTCCAGATTTGGAAATGTGTGTGTATGTGCACTTTCAGTTTCTTCATTACACATAAAATTCCTGTAAATTTAGAAAGCATCATATGAAATAGCTTTAAATAAATGTCATGAGAATGTGGAGACCTATGAAATTGGTGTTAATATTTGGAAGTGTAAAATGCTTTTAAAACTGACTTTCAGTACATATAGCTACATTGGAGTGTTATTTTGAATTTATTATTATTTGATCAGAATAGATGATGATTTTATGTAAGTTCTGAATCACTAGAAGTAACTCCCTGACTCTAGAATGACAGACTGGAGACAAGACAGAATATCTTACGCGACTTGCCCTGAAAGCAGCCCAGTGGATTGGGTGATGAGTTCAGCATATTGCATTTTTGTGTGACCAGCTTTTTAACTGAGTCCCAGGCTCTTCTCCAGGTGCTGAGAATGCAGGAGTGAACGAAGCAAAGGCCCGTCCTTGAAAGCCATTGTAATGGGGAAGACTTGTAAACACCAGACAAGTACTGTGTGTGTTGAAGACTTACTAATTAAGTTGTATGACCCTCAGCACTCTGTTGCATCATCTGAAAAATGGGGAAATCACTGTACCAATGTTACAAGCTTAATTTTCAATGAATCTTTCTTTTTATGGTACTGGGAATTGAACTCACGACCTTGCGCTTGCCAGGCAGGAGCTTATGCCACTGAACTAAATCCCTGGCACAAGTTAAATTTTGTTGTGTATCTTTTAGACAATATGACCCTCTTTAGGAGAGAACCCAGTATAATCTCCCTTTGTGCGTTCTGTTTTCGGTTTTGTGTTTCCTGTCCTTGTAGTGGGATTTTTGCCTATGCTCAGGGAAAAATAAATGAGTCTCATAATTGGTCCCTTTGAAGGCCAGAGAGGTCACTTACTGGATAATCTTGTCTCTTTTAAGGTAAATTCCTTACTGTTTTAGTTCATTCAGAGTGAAAAGGAAACATCGATGTTCTATCAGAAAAAGGGACAAAAAGTTTTAAAAGTTTGATCGTGCAATTTAGTCTTTCCATTTAATCGATTATTTTCCTTGTGCAAGTCTATGGCTTCCACTGAGGGGTTTGAAAGGGTTGTATGTGATGTGGTTAAAGGAGGCTCCATCTTCTGTGGCTCTTTAGGTGCTAATTTGTGTAGTATTAGAAGGATCATGTCCTGATTTTATCTGCAGTTTAAATTTTGGGGCCAAGTGATAATATCATAAAATATCTAGAGAATTTCATCATAGGAAAGTCTCATAGTATGCTTAGAGTACCACAGATATTGATTATAGCTCATCTAGGAGGAGCCACAAGTAAATAAATTTTTTTATGAAAAAGAAAAAAAAAGCAAATAAGCTCTGTCTATGAAGTGTCTACTTGTGTAAACGTAGAAAATCACTAGAGAGAGAGTTGGCTTTGCAAGCCAGATGCCGTATTAGTGAACAGAAGACCTGATTCTCTATTCTTGCTCAAAATAAAACACACAAATCCAGAATCTCTTCAGGAAATACTCTTCTGTGACAAGTAAATGAAACAGGAAACAAATATGGGTTCTCTTTGTTCATATGATTTTTATAAAGGAACGTTTTCAAATATCAACAGTTGATTTACTAGATTTACGAAGGGAAAAATAACATGTACTGTGGTCATAATGAAACACCTTATTTTTGGAAGCAGGAAAGTGTAGATACCTTTCAGATTGCTTGTTTTAACTGAACCAATATTTTATGAAATTAATTCAGGGTAAATTAATTTACCTTGTTGATTGTATGTGGAAGTTTCATACTAGTCTCTAAAAATAATCTATTACAAATTTACACAACTTTTTTGCTAAAAAGCATTTGAAGGCATTTTTCTAGAGAAAAGAATTTTAATTTTGCTCTTTTTTTATTATTTAGTGGGTGCTATAAACATATATTAAAATTTGCTCCAGAATAGTAAACAAAGAAATAATTCAGTATTTTTAGAGAGCTAGAAATATCTAAATAGACATGTTTCAAAATTTGGAGTAATTATAAAGAAATTTGGCAGCTATACAATATATCTGATTAATGGAAAGAGCCAAGCAGGTAATTAGCAACATCTAAGCCATAAACTCAAAAATATACTTTCATATGATTCTCACTCCAACCGAATGTATCTCTCTTGTTACTTTCCTTGAGATAATACATGCTCCTGTTGGGAAAGAGATTAAATAAACTCCATGTCTTATCAGTTAATTTTCCAATTGCAGGGCCCCAGAGCTGATGCCACAATGTAGAGAAGTTTAACTTGGCTCACAGTTTCAGGAGATTCAGTCCCTGGCCAGCTGTCTCCAAAGCAGGAAAGGCATGGTGGAAGGGTGTGGAAGGGCAATGCCACTGGGTTAATGGAGGCTGGGAACAAGCAGGGAGTCAGTATCAGAGAGGAAGGGACCGGGGACCAGATGTAAACCACAGGGTCACGCCTCCATGACCCACCCAGACACACCCAGAAACGTGTTTCACACAAGCTTAACACAAAATCATTCTATTAGGGTATAAGTGGAGACCTATAACATCTGTTTTTCCACATGTCACAAAACTATGTAGCAAAGAGAAATGCTGGTAGTAGAGCCAGTCAGATGGTGTTGATACTGCTTTTTGTAATTTTCCTTTGACTCTCTGTTTTCTTTAGTAATAAATTCTGTTTTACCTTTACATGACCACATTTGATTTCCTCTGTATCGTTTACTGTGTTTAGAGTTCTTTGCCGGTATTCCGTTAACATCAACCAACTCAGAGGGCAAAGGGAATATTCCCGTTTGAAACATTGTATATATTCTCTGTTCCTGGTTTTGTAAGATTTTGGCAGTCTGTGGATTTGGAATGAACCCAGTCCAGAGGGAAGATGAGAATTCAACAGACTTGAGTCTAAACAAAATGACAGTCACTCAGTAAAGCCAATTACTCTATCTTGTGTTTAGAAGAAGTTTTCTCTGTGCCTATTTCACATCACCTTTTAAACAGCCTTCAACTGCTGACGGGAAACAGAATGGTTCAAAACACTTCCTTTATTTAGCTCTTAACTTTCTTCACTACATTAGTCAACAACGCCCGGCCAGGATGAAGTGGGGAGGCCCGGATGCTGCAGGTGTTGCTGTAGTGAAGGTTGCCAAGCAACCTTGTCAGAGCTGTGGTCCCAGCTGAGGAAGCCCTTCCCACGGCCACGGGAGCCCTCCCCACGGTGTTCACTGCGAAGCGCTTTCTCACGCGACTCACTATCACAACTTTACGGCAAGTTTTGCTTTGTTTTAACAATTTGGATTTTCTCATATCTTAAAAAAAATGTTTAAAGAGAAACTGTTGTTCCTTAAAGACCGACTTAATCTAAGCACAGAGAAGTATTTTATTCAGATCACAGCAAGGTAATAAAAAGATTTTGCATCAGAGTTTATCTGAGAATATCTTAATATTGCTGCTGTTGAATTTGGAAAAACTTGGCTTTAGTGTTATTGTCATATTTAACTATTTTTAACAGCATTTTAGAGTGAAAAAAATAAACAGTACTAGAGAGCCATATATCTTAAAATAATGCAGGTTTTATAAAAGAGTATTAATGATTTTTTTCTACTTTGAGAAAACTATTTTAAATATTCTCCCTGTGGAAAAAAATGCACCATACCATATATTATGATAAATACCAACATTAACATTTTCAAACAAAAAAACCTACAAATATCAATAGAAAGCTTGAAAGTATGCCTTAATTTTGGAGTAAAGGCATTTGTATTAAATATCCAAATATCAAATATCAAATATCCAAATATCAAAATGGTAAATTTGATT
>RJWT010034843.1:0-13594 GCA_004365215.1 Cuniculus paca
TATGGTAACACTCATATTCATACCTAATAACTATATGAAGTAGCTATGAAAAAAAATCTTTTTTATACCACACAGTTTCAGTAAATAACTTACCAAAGTATACTCCAGGTGCTGCCAACCTTGAGAAGAGTTGTACACTTTACTTTTCAAAAGTCCCAAATTTGCTGTTTCCCTGTGATATTTTGTGATTAAATAATATGTCATTCAAAAAACAAAAATACACCAAATACAATCTTTCAAGTTAATATTTAACATCAGGCAGAATGTAATTTTAAAGAAAACTCATAAAGAAAAATTTTGTTTTGTTTTTGAGACAGTATGTCTCCTGTAGTTCAGGCTGGCCTTTTGAACTATGTAACACAGGGTGGCCTAGGAATCACAGCCTCCTAAGTGCTGGGATTACAGGTGTGCACCACCATGCCTGGTAAGAAACCATTTTATTTTGTTTTATTTATTTTAAAGGGAATAAAACAACAAAATGGAACAAAATGATGAAAACGATACTGGATTTCAAAAACAAAACAGGATATCCCCCATAGTTGCTATATTGCATGTTGTTATTCTTTAAATAGATGCTCAGACTACCAGCCTGAGGCCTGCAAAGTCAAACAATTCAAGCATTGAGCTGTGTTTTTACTTCACTTGCTATCATCTCAGCCTATATTTCTCTGCATCAGTTGGTTGCTTTGATGGGGGAGGGGGTCCTCTGCTTACCTTCCCGGTCCACACTCTGGGTGACTCACAGAAGGGCTTGGCTTGGCTTCTTGGTTCTCCTCCTGCCACTGGCTCACAGGAGGGCATGGGTTGGCTTCTTGGTTCTCCTCCTGGTCCACAACTGCTGCTGGCTTATGGGAGGGCATGAGCTGGCTTCTTGGTTTTCCTTCTGGCCCCTGAGTGCCACTGGCTTACAGGTTCTCCTCCTGGCCTGAAGAAGTCATTTTTTAAAAAATGAGTTTTTAGGAGTTGAATGAAAGTACAACTCAATTATAGACCACTGCCTAGGTTCAACTTCCAGCACCAGACAAAGGAGTCTGCCCTAAGAGAACATTTTTAAAAAAGGGTTTTTCCCTTTCTCATGTGACTTTATTGCTGAATAGAATGTGTGTCATATATTAAAAATCACGTATTTCTATACTGAACAAGGATAAATTTTCCAAACTGTATAAAAATTTCCCCTAAATTTCTTGAGGTTTTTGAAACTGTTAGAATCAATTTTTACACTGATATAGTTTCATCCTTAAAGGAAAGTTAAAGCAATAGTACAAAGAATTTTTGTGTTTTCTATCCATATACACCAATTATTAGCATGTTCTTTCTTGTGCTTCATACAGTTGCTTTCAATATGTGTTGGTTCTACGTGTTTGAATTCAGTCAACCATGAATAGAAAATATTTTGAAAGAAAAACTAGATTTGTATTAAGAATGCACTGATTTAAGCTGGGTGTGGTGGTGCATGCCTATAATGCCAGAACTCGGAGGCTAAGGCAAGACGATTGCTGTGAATTTGAGGCTAACCTGGGCTACAAAGTGAGTTCAAGGCCAGCCTGGGCTCCATAGTGAGACCCTGTCTCAAAAAGATTAAAAAAAAAAAAGATTTATTCTTATCATTACCTTTTAATATAGTAAGTATAGTAACAATACATAGACTACTTACATTGCATTACATATAAATAGTCTAAAGATGATTTTAAAGTATTAGGGAGGATGTGTAGAGTATATGCAAATATTTTGCTATTTTATGGAAGGGACTTGAATGTTTGCAGATTTTGGTACCAGTGGTTGAGGGTTGGTGGTCCTGGAACCAATCAGGGACAACTGTATTCTCATCTCTCTCAATCTTTCTCTTGCTCCCTATCCATACACGTGCACTTTTTTCCCCGTGAACTGCTTAAAAATTGTTTCTGCTTTTTTTTTTCTTTTATGACTGACATAGAGCAGTGATGTCATAGAATGTCCATCCAATTTATCTGTTATCTCTTTAATTAATTAGATTCAGAATACAAATCCATTAGAAAGTTATTGTATTTCTTTTGGAAATATATAATTCATAGAAAACATTGTAAGGTTTTGTAAGAGTCCTGTTCCTTATCAAACTTTCACCCAGTTGTTTTACTATCTACTGTTTTTGTTTTTTGTTTTGAGGTAGGATCTTGCTGTGTTACCTAAATGGGTCTCAAATTTGTGATCCTCCAGCCACCGCCTTCTGAGTAGAAGGGACTAAAGGCATGTGCCACCAGGGCCAGCCATTGATGATTTTTGACTGAGTTAGTATGTAATAGTGATTTTTTTTTGTAGGGAAAGGGTTTACATTTTTAATTTTATTAATACATTATTATGATTTATTAAATACATTCATTGTGGGGGAATTGATACATATATTTATGTAATCTTGATCTCTATTTCTCTCCCCCTACTCTTCCTACCCTCCTATCCCTTTCCCATCCTTTTAAAGAACTCTGATTCATTAGTTATTTGTGTTGTTTTTGTAGTATCAGTTTCTTTAATTTCTACCCTAATCCTTACAATTTCTTCTGTTACTTTCAGATTTTGATTATTCTTGTTCTACATCCTTTAGATGAATCATTAGGTAATTTGTGATTGCCCTATTCTTCTTATGTGTATACATTTATAACTGTAGCTTCCTTAGAACTGTTTCATTGTGTCCTATATATATTGATATGCTTCTGTTTCCATTTGATTTTAAGAACTTAATTTTTTCCCTGATTTCTTCTGTGATCCATTGATTATTCAGTAACATATTACTTAAACTTCATGCATTTTTGTAATTTCTGTGGCTTCTTTTGCTGTTGATTTCTAGTTTCACTCTACTATAATAGTACATAGTGAACTGTTTCAATTCCTGTGTATTTATTTAAGCATGGTTCATGGCTTAAGATATGATCTATTTCAAAAAAGTTCCATGTTGAGAAAGTTTGTATATTCTGTTGTATGAAACATTGTACATACCTGTAGAGTTCATTTGTTCAGTAGTATAGATCAACTCTGATGTTTCTTTGTTGAGATTTTTTGGGTTGGTGAAGTTCCCCACTGTGATTATATTGGTGTCTGACTGCCCTTTTAAGTTCAGTAGTTTTTATTTTATGAAAATGGGTGCAATCTTTATTTCTCCATGAGTTTTTAAAAATTTATTTTATTGGTATATTATACGTGTATTTAATGATCACATTCATCATAGGGAATTCATACCTGTATATATCTTGATTCTTACTTTTTCCCCAATCCCTCCCCCTCCCTTTAATACCTCTTCCCCTCTTTATTTACAAAAGCTTTGTTTCTATTTTTTCCTTCTATTCTTTTTTCTCTTTTCCCTTCCTTCTTTTTCCCTTCCCCTCTCCTTCGTTCCCCTTCCCATTTGAACAATTCCTATTTCCTACTATGTTACCATACATTTTGGCTATATTTACCATTTTGGTTTCTTATATCAGAAAAACAATGGGATATTTAAACATGGTTGTCTGATTTGTTTCACTTACGGGTATGGTCTGAAGATGCATCCGTTTAGCTAGATATGTATCAAGTTTACCCTTTATGGCAGAATAGTACTCCATTGTATAGAGAAATCACATCTTCCTTATCCATTTATCAATTGATGAGCATTAGGGTGCTTCCCAAGATTTGGCTAATATAAACTATGCTGCTGTAAACACAGGTGTGCGTGTATTATTGTGGCATGATGCCTTTAATTCTTCCTGGAACATATCAAGAAGGGGAATAGCTGGGTCTAGTGGAACCATAGTTCTAGGTTTTGAAGAATTTCCAGTGATTTTTACATTGGTTGCTCCAGTCTACACTCCCACCAACAGTAGAGAAGGGTTCTTTTATACACACAGTCCTGCCAGCATTTGTTATCAGTTGGTTTCTTGATTATAGCCATTGTTTTTGGAGTGAGATGGAATCTCAGTGTTGTTTTAATTTGTATCTCTTGAATGACCAGTGATGTTGAACATTTTTTCGAATATTTATTTGCAATTTCTACTACTTCATCTGAGAAGTCACTGTTCATTTCAGATGTTTTTTTTTTTTGTATTTGGTCTTTCAGTTTGGGGAATAAGAATTTGTTGTTGTTGTTGTTGTTCTTTATATATTCTAGATAGTAGCCCTTTGTCTGAAGAACAACTGACAATGATTTTTTCCACACTGCAAGTTGTCTCTTCACTTCGTTGATAGTTTCTCTTCCTGTACCAAAGCTTTTTAATGAGATCCTAGTTGTTAATTTTGTGATAGTTCCTGTGTGATTGGAGTTTTGCTCATAAAATCTTTGCCTACACCTATGTCTTCAAGAGTTCTGCCTGTTCTTTCAGCAGATTTACTGTTTGTGTTGTAATATTTAGATCTTTGATCTATTTCAGTTTTAGTTTAGTGCATGGTAAAGGATATAGGACTTGTTTTAATGTTTGGTATGTAGAAAGCCAGTTTTTTCAGCACCATTTATTAAAGAGGCTATCTTTCTTCCAGTGAATGTGTTCAAGTCCTGTGACCACCTATTTCAATTTTCTGTGGTGTTTTTATCATGAATGGTGGGTGTTAGATTTTGTCAGACACTTTTTCTGCATTTGTTGAGATGATCATGAGGTGTTTGCCCGTGGTTCTGTTAATGTGTATTCCATTTATTGATTTGCAAATGTTGAACCATCCTTGCATTCTCAGATGAATTCTGCTTGGTTATGGTGTATAATTTTGATGATTTGCTGCTTTCTGTTTGCCAGTATCTTACAGAGCATTTTTGCATGTGTATTCCTTAGAGTGGTTGGCCTACATTTCTCTTTTTTGAGGGAGATCCTTTTCTAGTTTTGGTGTCAGGGTAATGCCTGCTTCCAGGAATGAGTTTGGGAGTATTGCTTCCCTTTCAAATTCATTAAGGAGTTTGAGGAGTAGTGGCGTTAGTTTGTCTCTAAATTTCTTGTAGAATTCAATGGTGAATCTGTCAGGACTTGGCCTTTTTTTTTGTTGTTCCTTTTGTTTGTAGTTTTGTTTGTTTACATCTTCAATTTCATAGACTGTTATTGGATTATTTAGAATTTTTATATCTTCTTGATTCTGTTTTGGTAATTGACATGTATCTCGGAATCTCTATTTCATCTGAGTTCTCCATCTTACTAGAGTGCAGGTTCTGAAAGTAGTCCTTTATGATCTGGATTTCTGCAGGATTCGTTTTGATTTCACCTTTTTCATTGCTAGTTGTATAGATTTGGAGTCTTTTTTTTTTTCTCCCATTTTTTGGATAAGGTTGGCTAAGGGTATGTCAATTGTATTTAACCTTTCAAAGAATTAAATTCATTGATTCTTTGTATTGTTTTCTTAATCTTTATTGCATTCATTTCTACTCTGATCTTTATAATTTCCTCCCATGTACGAGTTTTGACTCTAAGTTGGTCTTCTTTTTCTAGAAGACTGAGGTTCAACATTAGTTTGTTTATTTCAATTAGCTCTGTTTTTCTGACTTGGGAATTCACCACTATAAATTTTCCTTGTAGGGCTGCTTTTATTGTGTCCCATAAGCTCCCATATGTTGTATTAGCATTATTGTTTCATTGTAGAAACTAATTGCTTCCTTAATTTCATCTGTAACCCATTGGTTGTTCAGGAGGATATTATTTAATTTCCATGTTTTTATAAATTTTTGTGCTGTTTTTTGCCATTGATTCCTCATATCATTGCTGTATGGTCTAATAATATGTATGGGATAATTTCCCTTTCTTTGCATTTACTTAAGCTTGTTCTATAAGTTAGAATGTGTTCTATTTTGGAGAAAGCCCCATTTGCAGTTAAGAAGAATGTGTATTGTGATGTTGTGGGAACACTCTGTCCATGCCTACTAAGTCCATTTGTTCAAAGGGTTGTTACAGCTCTAATATTTCTTTGTTGATTTTTTTTTGTCTCGTAGATAGATTTATGACAATAGGGCATTGAGGTCCCCCATTAGAATTGTATTGATGTGCATCTTTCTGTGTGTGTGTGTGTGTGTGTGTGTGTGTGTGTGTCTGTCTGTCTGTCTGTCTGTCTGTCTGTCTGTCTGTCAGTACTTGTTTTATATAGTTGGGTGCTCTGGTATTTGATGTATATACATTTATGATTGCTATCTCTTCCTCTTGGCTTCTTCCTTTAACAAGTATATAGTGACTTTCTTTGTCTCTCTTGATCACCTTCGTTTGAAATCTACTTTTGCCTGCAAATAAAATACCTACCTTCTGTTTTTTCTGGGTTCCTATCTCATGGAGTATTGTTTTCCATTCTTTGACTTGCAGTGTATGAATTTCTTTTTGAGTTCAGTGATTTTCTTTTATGCAACATATTGTTGGATGTTGTTTTTTGATCTGTTCTGCCAGAGTGTTACTATTGATTGGTGAATTAAGACCATTTACATTGGTGGTTATAATTGGTATGTAGATAGGTAGATAGATAGACAGGCAGACAGACTTACCTTTGTCACACTATTTTTCCCATTGTTGGTTACCTTTGTTCCCCTCTGTTGAATCGGTTGCCTGGTAGATTCATTCTGTTAGGGTTGTTGGGATTGTTGTTTTCATTGTCTTTTTCTAGAATGTCCTTCAGAACTTTTTTTTAGTGTCCTGTGGTGTTCATGAATTTCTTCAAATGTTCTTTATCATGGAAATGTTATTTCTCCATCAATTTTGAAAGATAATTTTGTGGAGTACCTCAATCTACTTTTAAGCAGTCTTTTCATGATCACTAACCGTAAAGTAGTCTTCTAGATCTGATATTCTGTCGTCAGTTTAATTGATTCTGTTGCATATGCTCTTTATAGAATTTTTAATTTTGGATATGTGTTTGAACCTGTTTTGTAGTTTCCATTTCTTTGATATGTTGGGCATTCATGGTTTCCATCATGTTCCTAAGATCCTCTATTTTTTAATCTGTGTCTACTCTAAATTCACTGTGTCCTTCATTATGGTCAGCATCTCTTCAGTTATCTGACTAATTATTTCTGATTTTTTTTCCTTAAAGCCTCTTTCATCTACTTTGTTAGTTGCACTGTTACCATTTTAGAGAGTTTATGTTGGTGGCTTTTGATTTGTTCCACTTCACTGCCCCCAAGGTTTGCCTTAGCAGAACTAGAAGTCTGGGGTTACATCTTGCTTCCATGTCTTCTCATTTTGTACTTTTTTAAAATTTATTTTCTGTGCTAATGCTTGCAAATTCATTGTGTAGGTAGCTTTATTACTAGTATCAAGGACTCTTTAGGAAGTGGCTACTTTTCCAACCCATCTTCTAGGTCTAGCTGAATTTTGACTTTTGGGTCTATCACAACATCCTACCTCTGCAGTTTATTCAGGATGAGAAGTTCCTGCCTATTTGGCCTATCTCCTGATTCTTTGGTATTGGCCTATAGTATTGTTTATGACCCTCAGAAAACTTCCGTCTTGGTATACAATGAAGAACAACTGGTTAGTACAACCGTGTCACCTTGGCTAAAGGAGTACAATCACTAATGATAGGATCTAGCACAGCCTACAAAATGACAAACTGTGGTGACTATTAATTTGCTACCTTTAACAATATATACAAGATTTACAGTTATATAACAAAATATAAACCAAACCAGAAATTTATATACATTATTCTCTCAATTGAGCAATTTTACCCTCTGCTGAGAAAATCTAAAAGGGATACAAAGAAATGAGTAGAAAAATAGAAAAGAAAGAGAGTAGAACCAAGGTTGAAGGACAAAGAAAGGTTACCTAAGCTTTTGAAAATGAGTGATGAAGACAGGAGGGAAACAGAAGAAAGAAACAAAAAAATAGAAGCGAACAAAACCAAAACACTAAAACCAGTGTTCCCAATCTTGAAAAAAACAAAAATATACAAAAACCCAACAAAGAAGTGAACAAAACAAAAGAGAAAGAAATTTCTCTGTGTTTTCAAGCCTGTGGTTATCTTCATTCCACTACAGTTTTATGGTAGTGTCCACTTCAGAGTATGTCTCTGCTGTCTCTGGTTAAGAAAGGAGGCAGAGTCCAGATCCATATTGTAGGATCCCAGGAACCCTGCAGGAGGAGTAGGGTGAGGTGCTGAATAATCCCAACAAACCTGCCGTAGGAATAGTGTGGGCCGTCGGTTAGTTCTGCAGTAGTTCAGGCTGGTACTGGTTTCCAACTGTGGGATTGTGACTTGAGCAATGCCCACAACAGTGTGGATGTTTCTTGCCCTCTTGATCTTGGCCTCATAATTCTGGGCGTCTCCCAGGGCTGTGCAGCCAACACACAGCTGCTCCAAGTCCCTGGTTCTGCTGGCCCCACCCCAAAATGGAGTCTAGTCAATCTCCCTGTCCTTACAGACATTTGGAATGGTATCACCATCTGTTTTAACCCTCTGGAGCCATTCCATCAGTGCTTTTTTTTTCCTTGGAGGCTTTCAGGGTCTTCCCCCCACCCCGCCCCCTTTGTAACCAACTTTATAGGTAGGAATGGCAAGAAGGCACAGTTTGCCACCTTCCTCTTCTGTCTTATGGTCGGTCACCTCACTCTGCCAATGGACTCCAGTTCACCCTTTGGCATTTTCCTGGGACACAGGGATTTACCTCTCTCTTTCTTGTTCTCCAAATGGGTATAGTCCAGCATCTGAACTCCCAATCTCAAAGGAGTTGACATGCTACTGCTCACCACTCAACCATCTTCCTGGAAGTCTTTCTCTGTCAATTTTGAAGACTGATTTAGCATTATATAAAAGTCTATGTTGACAGTCTTTTTTTGTTTTATTTTTTTTTCAAACCCATTTTATTCAAAGATAAATAGAAAAAAAGAAGGAGAAGGAGAGGTGAGGGGGAAGGAGGAGAGAAAGAAGAAGAAGAAAAGAAGAAGAAGAGGAAAAAAGTATAACAAAATTTCAAAGCACATGTATCAAGAGGTAACAATGGTACATACATTGCACATTGTCATCTCCAGATATTTCACCCAGGGCACAAGACATCTGCCTTCAATTGTCCAAACAATACCAGTACAAATCTTTTTCTTCAGTAAACTCAGAGAAATTAGTAGTATAACTATCTTACCTACTTTTATATATGTATACATACACATGCACATATGTTTTTCCTTTCAGCTTGTCACACTAATGAAACAATATGATGTTTACACGTGTGTCTTATTTCACTAATGAGTATGTTCTCCAGGTTTTTTATTTTAGAGTGTGAAAAAATTTGTTCTAGGATCTGTTAGCCTTGAAGGTTTGAGCAGAAATACACATAATTATTTTGATAGGCTTACCTTTATAAGTTTTATAAGAAAACTTCCTGTTTTTCTCTAACAACTTCTAGTATTTGCTCCTTTTGTTGAAAATTTGGAAATTTCATTCCTGTTCATGGCTTCTTAGGGTTGTATGTGCTTCTACTACTTGAATAATGAATTCTTTCTCTAGATTTGGAAATTTTTAGTTATCTTCTACTTTTTCTTTTATTCCTATAATTGTAAGTTTAGCAGCTGTTTATAATTGTAGCAGCTGTTGAATTCAGCCTTCATGGTATGTTATGTTTTTTAGGGTATCATTGAGTTTATGGTATACAAAGTTTACCTTATCTTCTTTGTCTTCATGTTGTTCCCACGTTGGTCATGTGTGCTACCCATGCATTCTGTTGAACGTTTAATATCATCAATCTCTGCTTGTTCTCTTTTTCTACTTTCTAATTATTTTCTGAAGCAGTAATTTATGATCTATATTGTCTTGACTTAGTTTATTCCTTGTTTATGCTTTAAACTCATTTAGCATTTTGCTGGTAAAATCTTTTGTATGTTTAATTAAATCCTCTGATTTGTTAAACATATTATGCATTTGCTTTTATTTTCTTCTGTAACTCTTAAATCTTTTATTTTATTTTATTTGGGGGGGTGTTTTGTAAAATTTTTTTTATTTTAAAGAGAATGCACAGAAAAATAAAGCAAACAAAAACAACAAAAGCCAAATTTTGTCTCTCAGTTTTCTGCCTGTGACTTTCTGTTGTTCAGTATCATAAGAATGCCTTTTGGGGAGTTAGGGATGGGAGAGGAAGATCTTGTTGTCTTGTTTTCTCATGCTTCTGTTGTTTTTGTTTTGTGGGTTGAAGATTAGGGGAGATTAACTCTGACAGTGCTGTGAAGTTCTCTTTGTTTATCTTGGTCTTCTTTGATATGTCCTTGGGTTTGGGTATATTTTGATGTTTATATCCCTCTTCATCACATTTACTAAAAAACTGGAGCATTTTCTTAGTGTCCAGCCTTCTAGTAGTTTCATCCCCAGCACCACTCTTGTGTTTGCAGAGACAGGTTCACCTCCCTAGGATCTGGGTTTATTGGTCTGGCCTATTTGATTCTTTTCTCTGTATTGTCTTCAGTTTCTCTAATTTTTCTGTGTTTTCTGGTTTTCCTATTGGCTTTCTTGGTTCCTAGTGCTCAACTTCTTTTTCTTTGACTTGTTATTTTCTCAGTGTCTTTGTGGTGATTTTTCTAACTCCATCATTCCTTCTACAATTATTGGTTGGCATTCCACTATGATTGCCTTCCACCCAGCCTTTCCCCTTTATCATTTATTTATTCATACCACCAAAGCCCCAGAAATAGTTTTATTTAATGAATATTATATTCCCATCACACTTAGTTTAATTCTCACATTGCACCAGATTTCGCATCTATATCTTTTAAAGACTGTCCCAGATTTGGCCAATGAGAGACCTCTGAAACTGGCTTCTATATCTGTTTGTTGGTTCCCTATCATTTTTGGAGTAGTTCTTTTACTTATGGCACGATAAGACATCCCAGATTAATCTTGTATTTTTCCTGTTCCAGCTCTAGAATCCACCTTTTCCTCAAGTAACAAACACAGTTTTGTTTTGTTTTGTATTTAAGGAATGGTGTTTAAAAACTGATGTCTGGACACACTCAGTGTGCTGATTGTGTCAAGATAAATGGTTTCTTCTAGGTCCTTTCACTATGTAAGAAATGTAAACATTCATACATGTGTATTTATAAATTATTTCTATACCTCTTAAAAAGAATGAGCTCATAGTGAATATTTAATACCAATTACACACCACAGTTTTCCATTTTCATATTTTAAACTTTTCTAATAAGAAAACTGGCTCATGTTATTCACAATAAAAGTATACATTTGCTCAGTAATACAGGAATTCAGTATCGTTTTCAAAGCTATCTTTAGATCACCAGGCATATCTTTTGAAGCAGAGGTTTAGTTTTTATTCCATTTTAGGTTTATTCTGCCATATAGTTGACTTTCTTTCTAAAATTTGCTATTTTTTTATTAACTCAATCTGTTTTCAACATTAAAAAACTACATTTGTAGGTTAAACTAAAGCACTGTTTGTGGGTAATTTATGTGATATATTTTCTTTGTTTTATCATATCTTTTGGTATTTAGTAAAGTGTATTTTTGTTCTGTTGGTCACCATTGTACTTTTTATAGTTACATTATGTTATGGTTTGTATATAGATGGCCCCACCAAGGCTCGTGTAGTCATGGAAGCGGCTGAATCTAACATTTATGATTGATTTGTTGTGTAGCACTGGGATTGGCAGTGTGAGCTCTGCACCCACCCAGGGGTGGAGCTGGCATACAATGCAAGGTCGGAATGGGGGCAGGTTCTCTCTCTTTTGTGCAGTTCACTCTTGCTGCTTGCATCCGCTATGAACAGCTGCCACTCAGCCACGCCACCCTGCCTTGGAACCAGCTGAGTATGGACTGAAAGCCCCAAAACTGTAAGTTAACAAACCTCTCCTTCCTTCACTTTGGGCGTCAGGTATTTTGTCTCAGTGAGAGAAAAATAACTAAGACAAAATTTGGTACCAGGAGTGGGATCATTGCTGTAACTGTACCTGACCATGTGGTTCAAGAGCCTTTGGGAATGGCTTGTGGGAAGAGTTTGAAAAGGTTCGGAGATGTCATCTGAATGCATAGAGCTGGAACAGCTTAGGCTGTTCCGCAGGGGAGATTCTGGTCAGAGCTACGGAGACCAGAAGGCTGATAGAAAGCCTGCCAATAAAGACCAAGCTCGAGAGGTTTCTGCTGGGAAGGACTGCATTGATTGTTGGACTCCACAAGATGTGTGTTATGGCTTGACAGAAAGTTTGTCTGCATTCTGCTCATGTCCAGAGATTTTTGCCTGAGACTGAGATTAAGGGCAATGGCCTGATTAATCTGGCAAAAGAAATTTCAAGGCAGTCAAATGTGGAGGCTGTGGCATGGCTATTGTTGGCAGCTTTTAGCGAGATTTATGTTGGAAATCAAGAACAAAAAGCCCAGCATGATGATTTAAAATGTGAGTTTGGTCGGAAAGCTATGGACTGTACGGATAGAGCTGAAACCTTGATTGCTGAAAAGGAACAGAATACAAAAGATGGCCTACAGGCATCACAGGAAGAGGCAATGAGTCTCCACCCTTTATAGCCTCAAAGATGTAAAATAATTTTCCCGGAGGGAGAAAACTGTAGAGTGCCACATTGCAGAATGGTGGCAGAGGCCACACAAGGCTCCAAAATGGCGGCGACATAGAGAATCTGTTCCTCGCAATCAGGTTCCGAGTGCCCAGCAATGCAGGCACTCAACCTCTATGGCCAAGAAAGAGGAAAGCCTGGTTACTGCTCCAGCCAGCAGCGGACCTTGTCAGCATCCACGTGGCGCTGATTTTAGGTGCATGGAGAATGCACGCGTTCTGAGGTTAAAGAGGCTTCCACCCCGATTTTAGAGGGCCCAAGAGGCCAGGCAATGCACTCCAGAGAGGGCAGTGTGTGAGGCTGTGAGTGTGAAGCCAGAGTGGAGACAGCAAAAGTTTGGAAAAGCCAGGAGTGTGAATCATCTAAGGAAAACTACAAAGATTGAGCAGAGTGGGCCTGAGAGAGAAGCTGTGGAAACTAAAACCCCTAGAAGTGCTGTGGGGGTGGAGCCACACAAGCCCTTTGGAGTTCACAATTTGCCACAGATTGCATCAGATGCTGGTCATACAGCTATGAGACTTAACATTTGCCCTGCTGGATTTTGGACTTACTTTGGTTCCAATGCTTTGTATTCCCCTGTTTGTAACTTTTGGAATGGTAATGTCTGTCTTGTGCCATTACATATTGAAAGTGTTTAACTTTGTTTTCATTTGTACAGGGGCTCGCAACTAAGAGTTTGCCTTAGATCCCAGAGACTTGGGACTTAGACTTTTCAGCAATGCTGAAACTGTTAGGACTCTGACAACTCATGGAGATGTACTAAATGTCTTTTGTATAAGGGATGTACATGAGTTTTTGGGGGGCCAGAGGTGGAATGTTACGGTTTGTATATAGATGGCCCCGCCAAGACTCATGTAGTCATGGAAGCGGCTGAATCTAACATTTATGATTGATTTGTTGTGTAGCACTGGGATTGGCAGTGTGAGCTCTGCACCCACCCAGGGGTGGAGCTGGCATACAATGCAAGGTCGGAATGGGGGCAGGTTCTCTCTCTTTTGTGCAGTTCATTCTTGCCGCTTGCAGCCTCCATGAACAGCTTCCACTTAGCCATGCCACCCTGCCTTGGAACCAGCTGAGTATGGACTGAAACCCCCAAAACTGTAAGCTAAATAAACCTCTCCTTCCTTCACTTTGGG
>RJWT010034844.1:0-13602 GCA_004365215.1 Cuniculus paca
ACCTCTGGCAGCTGGAGAGCAGAGGGGGCTCACATGAGGGTATCGCCTCCCCAGCCTCATGGTTACCCACCTGCGTGCGGACAGCGCTTCATGCCAACACCTGCATGGCTGGCCTCATGCTCACACAGCACACAACCAGCACAGGCGGTGATGGCCAGCAGCCTGCATGCTAGGCATGGACTGTGGGTCTGTCTGGGGGAAGCAGCAACTGCCGACCTCAAGAGTGGCATCCTCACTGCCCGTGGAGGGGGAATCCAAGGCAGGGTAGCTTGGAGGCAGAAACGGCACTACTGGGCACAGGTGTAGGGCTGGGCCTCCAAACACTGCACTGTGTCCCCAGCAGCCCCTGCATCCCTGGAAGGCCAAGGCACCTCACAAAGCCCTACATTTGGCACTCTAAGTGTCACTTCAAGGAGGCTCCTGGTACGCCTCTCTGCCTGACCTTTATCTACAGGGTGCACCCAGCTCTGCAGGGCTGGCAGGGCTGCAGTGGGCCATGATGAGGGCCAGGAGTTCTCACCAACACCCAGTCCCATCTTTCAGCATCGGCACCACCAAGAAGGGAATCGGACCGACCTACTCCTCCAAGGCTGCCAGGACAGGACTCCGCATCTGCGACCTGCTGTCAGACTTTGACGAATTTTCCAGCAGGTACCAGGGCATCTGTGGTCTGGGAGGGGGCTGGGATCATCCAGGGCAAAGTTCTGTGTGGGCCCCTGGGGTCACAGTGACGGTCACCTGCACAGATTCAAGAACCTGGCCCACCAGCACCAGTCCATGTTCCCCAGCCTGGAGATAGATGTGGAAAGCCAACTCAAGAGACTCAAGGTCAGTTGGGCCCCGCCAGGGTTAGCAAGTCACCCGCTCCCTTGCTGTGACGTCTGGACTTCTCAGAGCAGCTCATCACCACTGGCCGGTGTGGTCCCTGCAGGGCTTTGCTGAGCGGATCAGACCCATGGTCCGAGATGGGGTTTATTTCATGTATGAGGCACTGCATGGCTCGCCCAAGAAGATCCTGGTGGAAGGTGCCAATGCTGCCCTCCTCGACATTGACTTCGGTGCGTCCTCTGCCGAGCCCTGCTCTGTCCTTGGTTTCGGATCCTGATGGCCTTTTGTGTGTGTTGGGAACCAGCTGCTTGTGGGCACCAGGGGGCAGTGGAGGGCAGAGAGAAGGGAAACCTTCAGGCTGTCCTCCACCCCACAGGCACAGCAGTGGACACCAGGGTGGCCAGGCCACCTTGGTCCACATTGGGAACGGCCTATTCCTGCCCTCACCCCACACTCCTATGTGAGCCACATGGCCCTGCACACAGTACTTCACACGGGGTGGACCTGCCCCCTGCCCTCTGCTGAGAGGCGTCTTGGGCCCAGATCTGCAGGGGTGGATGAAGCCCCAACCTGTGGCTGCTCTGTCTCGCAGGGACCTACCCCTTTGTGACGTCATCCAACTGCACAGTGGGCGGCGTGTGCACGGGCCTGGGCATCCCGCCCCAGAACATAGGCGATGTGTATGGTGTGGTGAAGGCCTACACCACCCGCGTGGGCATTGGGGCCTTCCCCACAGAGCAGATTAACGTGAGTGCCGGCCTCGGGCTGCGGGCGGGGACTGCAGGGACCCTGCTCAGCCACACCGGCTCCCCAGCACAGGCAGGCGCTCAGTAGGAGGGCTGGAGATCAGCGTGCTCCTACCGGCGTGCATGTGGGGGCGTGTGCATCCTGAACCCTGTGACCTCAGAAGTGTGTAGGGGCCTCAGACACAGGGGTGCCTGGAAGCCCCTCAGACACCCTCACTGGGGCAGCTCGTGGGCCGCCTCCTCTTGGAAGGGACACTGAGAGCCGCCCTGGCCCCGGCCCTGTCCCTGTGCGGGCCTCCTGCTGTGGCCCAAGCCAAGCTAGGACAAGGCTGAAAGTGCAGCTCCCGCTCAGGTGGGTGGGCAGGGCTCTTCCTGAGCACATGGTTGGGGCGGATGAGATGCAAAGACCCACTGTGCACAAGCTGCACTGCAGGAGCAGCCCCTCCCTCCCTGCCGGGCTCAGACTTGACCATAGTGCTGCCAGACAGGTTCCACCAAGAACCACAGGAACCACACGGCTGACGATGTGATGTCTGAGGTCTGTGACCTGTTTCACTGGTGCAGCCGGGGACCCCTGGGTGGCACTGCCGGGTGAAGTGTGGCTGCTGGGGACACACCTGTAGAGGCCACAGGGCAAGCTGTGAGGAGTGCACCTTCAGGAACTCCCCAAGTCCAGAACGGGGCTGCAGCGGGGGGGGGAGGCACTCAAGCCCAGAGAACCCCAGGCACACAGGTCCCATCAAGCCACGCGGATGCCCTCTTGCCCCTGCAGGAAATCGGAGACCTACTGCAGAACCGTGGCCACGAGTGGGGGGTGACCACAGGCAGGAAGAGGCGCTGCGGCTGGCTGGACCTGATGATCCTGAGATACGCGCACATGGTCAATGGCTTCACGGCGTAAGCGAGCCCTCTGGGGAGCATTCCCAGCCTCCCGTGGCTGAGGGCCACAGTGTCCCTGTGCGGGGTCCTTGCATCTCCCCGCTCAGGGCTGACATGGGGCTCACGGTGTCCTGGCCTTGTGAGAACTCACAACAGGTCATGTGCAGGTGTGAGCCAAACCCAGGTTGTAGAATCCCTGCTGGGGTACTGGACTGCATCCAGGCAAGCACTTGCTGACCCGGAGCCTGGGCAGAGTGTGTCCAACAGGGCCCTACAAGCAGTCATTCAGGGATGGCAGGCAGCAGGCATCCATTCACCCTTGTGCCCAGGGCCCAGCAGTGGTGCCCGAGCTGAGGGACCTGGCATTTGGAGAAGGGCCACGTTGTGCGCAGGGCTCAGAGAAGGAGCAGGGAAGAGATGCAGAGCAGGTGGGGGTGGCGCAGCTGCCCTGAACCAGTGGGAGCGGAGTGAGATCCTAGGAAGTACACAGAACCCCCACGAGAAAAGCCACCTGTGACTCACCAGAGACAGAATCCCTGCCCTGTGAGGGGAGCCACAGGGGGCGCCAGCTTGAGCTAGGACCAGAGTGTGGAGGTGCCCTCGTGGTGTGCCAGGTTAATGGCCCTTGGGAAGGACACCAAGGCCCCTAATGACCTCTGTGAGCCTCAGGGGAGTGCACCCCATGGTGCTGGGAAGGCACCCTGCATTGCCATAGCTGGAGCTTCTGGAGTGATTTTCTGAGAGACAGGCTGAGGCTGTGAGCTGCACATTTTCCACTGGGTAGCAATGTCCCACTGGATCCAGACTTAACCAGCACACTGCCGGGAGGGGTCCAAGTCCATCTTTACGTGAGTGGCACAGGAACCATGGGGCCAGGATGTGATGTCCAAGGTCGCTGACCTCAGTTTCCCTGGTGCAGCCCGGGGTTTGTGACTCCAGACTCAGAAGCACAGGGGCCAGGACAGTGTGGCACTGGACAGTGCTGCCTGCTCACCACCACTGCTGCTCAGGTCCAGCAAAACCCATCCATGAGGCCCACTGCACCTGGGCCCTCCATGGAGGGAGGGAAGACAGAAAAGGGAAAAGGAGAGGAAACCTAGAGGCCTTAGTCTAGGGGTGGCACAGAGGAGACACGTGGAGAGGCAGTTACCATCGTGACACCAGCTGCTCCGGGGAGCAGAGATGAGGCACAGGAAGGGGAAAGGGACACGGAGCCATGCTCATGGCACTGGGGCCCCCATGTGGCCATACTGTGGGCAAATGTGGCCAAGCCTCAGGCAGACGGGGCTGCACCTGACGAGGAGGAAGCTGCATTCACAGGAGAGGTTCCAGGCCAGGGCAAGAGCTGAAGCCGGACCTAGTGGTGCACGCCTGTAATCTCAGCACTCAGGAGGCTGAGACAGGAGGATCGTTGTGAGTTCGAGACCAGCCTGGGCTGCAAAGTGAGCTCAAGGTCAGCCTGAACGGCATAGTGAGACCCTGCCTCAAAAAGACAGGAAAAAAAAAAAAGGCGGAGAGCTGGATAGTCAAGATGGCACAGGCCCAAGCAGGTACTCCTGCCCTGTCCCTTCCAGCAGACCAATCTTCCAGGATCACCCTGTCTTCATGGTTAATACGAGGAGAAGCGAAAGGTTGAGAACCAAACCAAAGTAGTATGGACTGTTTCTGCATCTCTCACCCCTTGATTTCTGGGCAGGCTGGCCTTGACCAAGCTGGACATCCTGGACGTCCTGAGTGAGATTAAAGTTGGCATCTCATACAAGCTCAATGGGAAGAGAATCCCCTACTTCCCAGGTATGTGACATGAGCCAGCGTGTGCCTGCCCACTGGGCTGTCAGAGGAGAGGGGGATGAGGAGGGCGTTGCATTGCCAGCAGGTGGAGCACAACTGCTTTGCTCCCAGGACCTGCTCCACTGGCTTGGGCCTCTCACGTGCTCCTGGAGAGGACTGGTTGGTCTGAGGGACACTTGGGAGGTGCGTGGGGGTTCCTGAAAGGCTTACCTCCCGGAAGTAGGATTCTGTGAGTTAATGAATGTGCATGGTTCTGGAAAACCTAAAGTCCTCTGCAGACAGAAAGATGACTATTTCAACTAGGAAAACACGCTTCGTGGTTAGATTTCTTTCTTTTACTTTTAGGAGGAGGGATGGAGCCCAGAGCCCCACCCATGCTAAACACTCTCCTACCACTGACCTCTACCCCCAGGGGGCAGACATTTAAAGCTCTAACAGGCTCCCACCACTATTTGTCCTTCCTTTTGAAAAGCATACCAATGTCCTTTTCCCAGATTCCCTGTCTTGTGCATTTGGAACATGCCTTTCAGAGCTGCACCATGGTCGGGTATGACCTCCCCCGACAGCTTCCTCTGCAGCACTTATGGACACCGTCTCCCTTGCTTTACACCTGCACAGATCTGGGTAGACCCAGAGGCAGGGAGTCATCTGTACCTCGAGGGCCCTGCTGACCCTGGCCTTGGAGAGGACACACTGTGGAGGCCCAGTCTCCTCCTGGTGGTCCCTGGGGTGGTCCCTGGGGTGCACCTGTGGCTGTCCCTTCCAAGGGGCCACTTGTTCCAGGACTCCCACCAGCAGGGGTGGTCAGCATGGCCCAAGGATCCCTACCGGGAAGGAGTCGACGTCCCCAAGTGTGGGGCATATGTCCTCAAGGGTACCTCAATGTTGCGGGACGCTAGTCTCCTAGGGTTGGTTCCCAGGCAGAGCCTGACATCTGCAGGAACCCTTAGTGAGCGTGTGTGTACTGAGCCCCAGGTCTGGGGGGAGTTCAGACCCTGGCCATTCCCAATTCACTGCTGAACACCGACCAAACCCAGAAGGGCCCTCGTGCTTGCCGGCTCCTGCTGCCTGCCAAGTGTTATATCAGGAACAACACCCTTTGACGGACACAGGGACTGTGGGACTCCGCTCACCCCTGCATGTCCCCCCAGCTAACCAGGAAATACTCCAGAAGGTGGAGGTGGAGTATGAGACGCTGCCTGGCTGGAATGCGGACACCACAGGTGCCCGGAAGTGGGAGGACCTGCCCCCACAGGCCCAGAACTATGTGCGGTTTGTGGAGAACCACGTGGGTGTGGCAGGTGGGTGCCAGTCCCCCACCACGGTCCTCCCTGCATGCTGGACTCTGCAAAGGGCCCAGGTCCCAGTGCAGGGCAGAGAGCAGTAAGAACCCGCCAGGTGTGGTAACCACATGAATGCATGGGGCAGTGAGGGGCAAGGGGACTAGAGTCGGACACAGGAGCCTTCTGGGACAGTCGAGGCAGCAGCTCCAGCCAGATGAGGTCATGCTCCCCTTGGCAAGAGCAGCAGCCACCCAGGCTGTGGAGGGCGGGCAGGAGGTACCCGATCCTTGAGTGAGTGGGCCTGTGTCATCACAGGGGGACGCCCATGGATGGGACAGTGTGCAGGCACAGTGGCTCAGCCCAGGGGCAGGACCAGGGGCCATCTGCTGCTGCCCTTAACAGCCCTCCTCAGGCACTGCCTTTATAACTTCAACTTTACAGCTCTTTCCATTTGGAAAGGAACAGTCCCCTTTGCCAGGTGAATTATACCACACAAAACTATTCACTCACGGGCTCTGTGCTGCCCTTTCAGTTAAATGGGTCGGTGTTGGCAAGTCCAGAGAGTCCATGATCCAGCTGTTCTAGACCCAATGGAGTGGATGCCCCAGGCCACAGCCGTGCCTCATCCCTTCGGGAGCAGCTGCAGCCGTGTTCCTTGGCATCACCAGCATCGCTGGAAACAAAAAATCTGAAAATTATTTTCTGCCCTTCCGTTTTTCCACTGAAGCGTTCAGCTCCACCCATTGAATACTACAATGATTTTTAAACATCTGAAAGCCAGCACTGTGTACAGCTTTTAAAATTCCATTTAAAATGAGCCCAAGTGGGCTGGGGATCTAGCTTAGCAGTCTAAGCGCCTGCCTGGCAAGCGCAAGGTCGTGAGTTCAATCCCTGGTATCACAAAAAAAAAAAAAAATGAGCCCGAGTACTCAAAACAGAGGCCTTGTGTGACACAGTCACGCAGTGTGTCCATCTGGAGTCATGTAATAATAAACATGTCCAGGAGCCCTGAGTGTGTGGCCATTCTGCGCTCACCTTGCCTCTGCCCTGTGCTTTCCAGCCCTGAGAGGTGACCACACGTCATGACTAGAGTGTGCCTGGTGCAGGTTCCTGAGAGGAAAGCCTGTCCTGCACATGAGCTGGCTGCCACTGGTATGGTACCTCAAGGCCAAAGAAAGAGGTGGGCAGGCCCAGGGCTGCACAAAGTGTACTGTGTGTGTTGGAGACTTACAGACAGAAGCATGTTGTGGTGTTCAGCATATGGATGGGGCCTGGGGTAGGACAGAGAAGCAGAATCTGGTCTTTGGGTCTTCCTTCTATAATATGGCAAGGAAGGGAAGAAGAGAGAGCTTCCAGGAGAGTTTCTCAAGTGGCAGATGCCAGCCCAATGCCCAGTTTAGAATTCTCACGGACATCTGCATGGGTAACCCCCAGGAATCCAATAAAGGCTTTGGCCCAAGGGTCTCTGCCCCTACTGCTGGATTGGGCCTGTGTCATGGACTGCCGGCCTGCTGGCCCTGCCAGATGTGCTGCCTACTTGGGTCTGTAACAAACAGCCTTGGAGCCAGGCATGGTGACACATACCTGTAATCGCAGCGCTATGGGAGGCTGAGGCAGGAGGATCACAAGGACCAGCTAAATTTTAAAAAAAAGTTCTAGTTACACTTGGCAATTTAGTAACTTGAAATCCTGTCTCCAAAAAAAAATTTTTTTAAAAGAATTTACAGAAGGGCTGGGGATGATGCCCAATGGTTGAGTGTCCTGGACAAATAAATAAAAACAGTTTTCATGTTCCCCCAGTTGAGCTTCCGCCTCTGTGTGTCACCTGACCCGCACACCCACGCTGGGCCACCCGCCAGCGCTCCCACAGGGTGCCCGCCTTGGCAGGAGTACCCTGGACACAGGTCAGACAAGAGCCACAAGGGGCATCCGCCAGCGAGCACAGCTCCCCGTGCGAGGGACGCGGGCTAAGGAAGGAGCGGGAAAGGCTCGCGTGGACATCAGGAGCACACCGGAGAGCCGCGAGGCAGGGCTGGCGATGACAGCGGCGCTGCAGGGACCTCAGGCCCAGTCCGAGGAAGCCACGACCCTGACGGCCTTAACGATCCTCGATAAAACGTCATTTCTCTCGACCCGTATTAAATAAACACGAACGCTCAGGGATCGTTGCGGGGGGACGCGGGCAACAGCCTGGATCCGTCACGGTTGAGGGTCGCCCTAACACTTCGGGCTTGTTAACCAGGACTGTCACGGGTTTCACTGGAGCCACAGGACCAAAACAGCGACACACACCCTCCGCCTTTCCGAACCGGCACGCCGGGCACGCCCCTTCTCGCCAGGCTCGGCCTATCCCGCGCCGCGGTGCGCACAAGTCCCGCCCCCGACCCAGTCCCGGCCTATCCTGTACTGCACCGCGCCGCAACTCCCACAAGTCCCGCCTACATCTAGCCGCCAGCCTATTCAGAGTAGCGCGGAGTGTAAATCTAGATCCCGCCACACCTTTCTGACCTTCGGCCTCTCCCTTAGCTTTTCCCGCGCGCCGAGTCCCGCCTCCAACCTTCTCTACCTATCCTGAGGCACGTCTCGCACGAGCCCCACCTCCAATGTCTTGTTAACCAATCCCGCGCCCGGCAGTTGGCGCACTGCTGTGACGTAGAAATCGGCGCGCGGCGCGCGGCGCTCTGCGTCCACTGGCCTCGCGGCCATGCCCAAACGGGGCTACCCCTTTGCGGATGCAGCCCCACTACAGCTCAAAGTCCGCGTGGGCCTGAAGGAGCTCAGCCGTGGCGTGTGTGCTGAGCGGTACTCGCGGGAGATCTTCGGTGAGTGTGGGCGCTGCGGCACTAGGCCGTTCCGAGCTTACTCAGCGGGCGCTGTTCCCTTCCCACCCTTTGCCGAGCAGGGGCCTTCCCGGTGAAGGACTTGCAACCGAGGGGTGGGGCGGTCTCGGGAGCGGGGAGCCGCACCCGGGGTCGGGAGCCGCGGAGCCCTTCGAACGCAGAGTCCAAACGGATCGGTGGCACTGAGTTTTTCTAGCGGATTAAACCTGAGACGCAGTTAAAAGATGGCCTGTCGTGCTTATGAGTGGTGCTGCTGTGCATCTGGGTTGCGGGAGAACCCAGCTTTCAGAGACAAAGACACCTCCAGGCTCTGCCCGCCCCCTTTCCCCAGCTGTGTCCCAGCCGTGCCCTCTCCCCAGGCGCTGGTGTTCCAAACGCAGATGAGCGCCCAGGCCATGCAAGTGATCAAATGAGCGAAGCCCAGGGAACTGTGGCTGGCCTGCGAGACTGTCTTCAAAAATGTAAACAGTGTTATCAAAAAGAGCCTGTCTGTTCTTTTTAGAAGCCCCCCCCTCGTTGTCTGGAGGTTGTTAAACAGCCCCTAATTCTAGAGCTAATAAAGAAACAGAGGTTCTCTAAGTGTCCTACCTACAGATGTTGTCTGTTTCCACCTTGTCTTGGAACATTTGCAGGGGCTTGTCCCTCATAGGACTGGGTTGGCAAGGCCTGGGGAGCCGTAGATAGGCGGCTGGTGCAGTGGGCCGGCCTCGGCCAGTCTATTTCCACTGCTGCAGCTGTTGCTGCTCAGTTTTCTCCTAGAGCCTCAGCATCTTGCATCTCCATCCCGGCTGTTTTGGGGTGAGCACAGCTGGGACTGCTGCCTGGTGTTCGCTTTTGTGAGGGTCCCTGGGCACCTCACGTAGCTCGATGGAAAGCACTGCACCCAGCTGCCACTTCAGCTCCCAGGCATGGTTTCATGTTGGAGGCTCGCAGGCCTGGAATGTTCTGGGATTCCTTGGTCAGTTGCTGCTATAGCTGGCAGGTCCCTCTGGTAGGTAGAAAGGGTGCACACTGGCCTAGGGTTTTAGGTGCAGCTCTGAGTCGCTGAGCTTTTGATAATTAATGTTCCTAGTGCTTCGGAGTACAGAGCTTTGTATGCATGATTCTACCACTTGCAGGAGGGAAAGTGCTGGGGAGGGAAGGTATGCAAGCCCAGTGAATTATGGGCAGTGAGAAGACTAGTAGAGAGAGTCCCTGAATGGAACACAGGCAGGGCTGCAGGATCCAGAACCTTCTTGGGCCAGATGGCAGCTAAGCCAACTGAAGCAGGCGGGGAAGAGTGTTTTCTGCATAGAGGCAGAGTGGGCCAGGGTGACCAGCACGGAGGTGCATGTTGTACCATCTGGTGGGCTGTGGAATGACTGAGAAGGCTTCATGGCTGCACACTGTAGACTTAATGAATGGTCTTTATTCCCCAGAGAAGACCAAGCAGCTACTTTTCCACGGGGCCCAGGCCTGCAGAGACCATGTGTGGGGTGAAAGCTGTGCCATTGTCCACCTGCCAGAGTCCCCAAAGCCTGGCCCCACAGAGATGCCTCGAGCTGCAAGGGGCCAGATGCTGATTGGACCCGATGGCCGACTGATCCGGAGCTGTGCCCAGGCCTCCAAAGCTGGTAAGTTGCTATGATACTGAAGGTAATGGTAGAAAGGTGGTCTGCTTGGGACTTTTCTCTACCTCAGCAAGCAGGAATCCCACCCACGGTCTAATACTGGGCAAATGTCAGGAAGTTTAGAAGCCCCCCCCTATTGTCTGGAGGTTGTTAAACAGCCCCTAACTCTAGAGTTAGTAAAGAAACAGAGGTTCTCTAAGTGTCCTGCCTGCAGCTCCCAGCCTTGTAGTGGGGGAGCATATTGGCCAGGTGGCTCTGTGGCCATGGCACAGGTTAAAAACAGTTGCCAGCTTCATCCCTGGGTCTGATCACTGGCCTGGGAGGGTTCAAGCACTTTTGCTTAAGCAATGACACAGTGGGAAATACCGTGAGACAGAGGGGCACAGAGATTGATAAAGCAGTAGCAAGAGCTGCTGCTTTGGGTTCTGGGTGGTGGTAGCAATGCTGATCTGGAGTCTCATCGTGTATTTCTAGTTGAATAGGGTCCAGGTACTGTACTTGGTCTGCAGGTTGTCTGAAGGACTCAGTGGTAGATGGATTGGGGTACTCCACCTTCACTTTCAGAAAGAGACAGGTGGTCCCACAGCCCCATGTCCTTCCAGCATCCGCCCGGGGCTGACAGCCTGGTGTTTCTTCCTCACAGACCTGTCCGGGGCAGCATCCCGTGCCTGCTCATCATGCGTGCGAGCTGTGGATGGAAAGGTAGTCTGCAGCCAGTGTGAGCGGGCCCTGTGTGGGCAGTGTGTGCGCACCTGCTGGGGCTGTGGCGCCGTGGCCTGTTCCCTGTGTGGCCTTGTGGAGTAAGTGCCTTGGTCCTTGGAGCTTCCGAAGTCATGGACCATCCTTCCTGTCCTTCTCCCCAGCATGTCCTGGGGGCCTCAGGATGCCCTACAGGGGACAAGTGGATCCTCTGTTGGTACCGTTGCCTAATGGGATGGTACATAATGGTCAAAGATGCTTTACCCACCTTTATTTATTTGCTGAAGATTTAGCGATGCGTTCTTAAAGGAAATCTGCTCTTCACAAGCCAGCTACTTCTCTGGGGACTCCTGTCTTAAAATACTTCTTTGGTCTTCTCGACCTTCACGTTTAGGATTGGGTCGCTGGCACTTGCTCGTGGATTGCTTTCCCTGTGTTAGGGAATGACTGGCACAGGGCAAGTGTGTGCTGCAGTTAGGCAGCACGCAGGGTTTGTATCCAGTCTGTGTGTGCTTGCATGGCTGTTTCCCACAGCTGACTGGGTCTGGGACTTGTAGGATGCCTGCCAGCAGACCGTACCCCCCACAGCTGTCAGGGACCTACCTTGTTCAGGACAGCCCCCTGAGACACATGCAGGGCTCCAGCCCTTCGCTGGTGGGTAGACAGTGCAGAGCACACATAGAGTGACTCTGTAGATCTGAACAAGTTTAGACCCAGTAGGTGTAAAGTTGAAAGCCACATCTCACTTGGTAAGCCCTTTCCCTCAAGTAACTCTTTAGTTGGGGAAGACTGAAAAACCAGGATGGTGGTAGGGGATCAGGAGAAGTGCTGAGAGTGGGGTGTTATAGGGAGGAGACCTGGGTGATTCAGACTGGCCATCTGAGGATTGAGCCTTAAGCTTCTTATGGAGGTGGGATACTCTTCTGTGCGTTTCACAACCCTGCTCATCTTCCTTCTGACAAGTAAATAGGAAGGGATGGGGACTTCCTAGCATCATCTTCCTGGGGAGGAAATAAGCCACAGGAGCCTCCAGTGCCATGTATCTGGATTCAGGGTCTTCCACCCTCCCTGGTACTGGCTTCCTTGCACCTCTGGTTTCTGCTTCTTCCCCCCCCAGACTCAGTCTGGTGTCTAGGGGATCTTGACTTCCCTTGTGACCTGCTCTTCTCATGGCCACAGCCCTGGAGGTCAGCTCTCTGCACTGCTTTACAAATAAGTGACTTGCTTGGGGTCAGAGGCCAGAAGTGGTGTCCTCAGGCTTGGGAGCCAGGCCTGCCCACTGAAGCTTTCTGCCTCTCCCCTGCCGCTTCATTCAGACATACCCTGGCTTCTAGGGTCAGGACCCCAACCCCTGTGCGTGTTGGGAACAAGGATTTTTCTAGTGTGGCTCTGGTTTTTCTGAAACATGGCCCAGCTGGCCACCAGTATCCCATTTGGTGGCCCTGTACCCCTGCCTGCTGTCCTCCAGCTGCCAGGGCTGCTCATCAGCTCCTGTGCTGGGCTGTAGCCAGCAGCTCTGGCTCTGCCCATCTCAACCTGCATGTCCTTGCTGTGGTCATGCAGTGTGTTGCTGCCACATGTCCTTCAGGTGTCCCTCCCTGTTAGCTTCCTCCGAGAGTGGCAGGCTCCACTTGGAGTCTTGCTCATCAGAAGAGGTCACTGTGCTTGTAGTGTAACCCTGTGAACTCTGGGAGCTGTCTGGTGGTTCCTTGTGGGGGGTGCTGTCCTCTGTGAGACCCGGGTCAGGCCACCCCAGGCTCACAGATCAAGTCAGGCTCCGCTGGTCGGCTTAGCAGAAATACACCGTTGCTCTTCTGGAGGCCAGAAGCCCAAGGCAAGGTGCCAGCCAGGTAGGATCCTGCAGAGGCTGTGAGGGAGAATCTACTCTGGGCCCCTTCTGACATCAGCTGGCTGCTGGAAATCCTTGTCATCCTGTCAGCGGCCATGTTCTCCTTTTGTCCTCATGTTTCCTCCGCAAGTGGCATTCTTTTTAGGACACTGTTGTCTTTGGGGTGACGTCCTTTCCGGTCACATCTGCTCACCCACTAGGGGCAGGAGGAAAAGCCCAGGCTTTGGAGCCTCAGCATGCCTTTGAGCAGGGCTGCCCCCAGCAGGGTGTCGTTCCCAAACATCCCTGAGCCGCCATTGTCACAAGAGCCCGCCTACGAACAGGAGCACGTTCCGAGGTGTCCCGGATTTGGACGTGCAGTCAGCCCTAACGCACTCTTCTGTCTCCCCACACATGCAGCTGCAGCGACGTGTACGACAAGGCGCTGTGCAGCAGCTGTGCCATGTTTGACGCCTGAGACTGCATGTCCACCAGGAGGAGGGGAGCAGCGCCCGTGTGTGTGTTTTGTACTTTGATGACAGTGAATAAAGCCCTTTATATTTGCACACACAGACTCGCATCTGTCCAATCGTAAGTGTGGAAGCTGTCACAGGCCAGGTGTTGCCTGGGAGGGCGACAGTGACAGAGCAGCAGGGGCAGCCTGCAGCCCCGTTGAAGGACATGCCCTGCTCGAGCCCAGGCCGCAGCTCCAGCAGTGGGCCAGACTATCCTGCGGCACGTTGTTCTCAAACTGTGCCTGAGCATTGCTGTCACACCTGGGTGTCACAGCCCAGTGTCTCCTGGGCTTTTTGGTATCTAAGTGGCCTGGGCCTCAGGCAACTGGACAGCCCCTGCCTCCAAGAGTTCTGGTGCAACGGGGAGAAGCCTGGGCCAGGCTAGGGGACTGAAGGTCCTTGCCCCGTCTTCACTAGTCATGGTTGCCTAGGCCCAAGCACAAGTTGAGGGGCCTGGAGGGTGGGGTGGCTCCCCACATGTACATCCCTGGGGGCTGGCCTGGGAGCAGGACAGGTTTGAAGCTGAGGGCAGGGAGCCGGGTGAAGCTTTCGCTGCCGTGGCAGTGTCAGCCAGTGCCCAGGG